>APFE031174505.1:29489-51644 GCA_000404065.3 Pinus taeda | reverse complement strand
AAGGAGGTCTTTTCATTTGTATCATTGAAGAATTGTTCATTTATGTAATGTAAAGGAGGTTGCCCCCTCGAAGAGGCTAAATTCTAAGGCGTGGATCTCTCTCTTCTATCTTTTTGTGAGCTGGCTTCATAACATTTGGTACCAGAGCGGGGAGGTCGCAGAATGCGGGATTGGATCTTCAGATCATAGGGACTCTCTTTATGGTTAATCAGTGGACGAGCAATGTCTTCACCCTCATTTTGATTCTAGTCTGCTTCCAAAACAGCTTGCGATTTCTAATGGAAAGGTATGCTAACAACTTCAAGAAATTATGGCAATTGAAGGAGGTCCATGCCCTCTACAAGGTGATTAAAGCCGACGTTATTCAGAATCGACAGGAAATTCTCTATGCCACAATCCTTTTAGAATGTACACACAATGAACGAAAAGGAAGAGCATGAATCTTGCAAGCTACTCATTGTCTAAAGATTGCCAGTGCACAAACGTGAACCATACGCCTTGTGCAAATCATATAGCCCCAAAATACCAGAAAATCAATTACTTCAGATGATTACACATTGCACTTTCTTTCAAACACACATACATACCATGAACTCAAAATTCCTTTGATAGTTTGGCTCCGAATTGAATTGAGATAGTGGTTTGTCAGGCACAATGATTGAATTGAGACAACAGTTTGTCAGGAGCAGCCATTGAATTGAGACAGCAGTTCGTCAGGCGCAGCTATTGAATTGAGATAGCGGTTCGTCAGGCACAACTATTTACATATATATAGAGACCACAAAACAAGTGGCTCAAATTGGAGCAGGACCAGCAATCGCCTGCTCTGATACCATGTTAAACACACATGGTGAACTAGAAAGATAGGAAAGATAAAGCATGCATTGCAATTTTTATTAACAATAGATATACATTTATAGTACAATATGGTGACCGTTGGGATTCACATCCCAAGGTCCCTTGGACTGCTTTGTCTGTTCGGCTTCCACACTAACCCATTTAGGATTAGGTGTCCAACAGGATTTGAAAAAAACTCAAATCCTAATTGAGCCTTTAAATGGTCATCTTTTGTGTCAAAACTTTGTGAACAAATTTCACAATGCATTTGACACTATTGAATCTATTAAGACATTTCCAACTACATAAAAATAAACTCACTTAGAATTGGTATGAGGAAGAGTTCTCTTACAAGTGGACCTATCATGTTAACCACTTTGATAACAAGTGGATTCCATGTTGATTTTCAAGAAGATTCTCAAGCATCTAAAACCCTAATCCTAATCAAGAGTTGAGGCCAAGAAACCCTAACCCTAACGCTAAGCATCTATCATCTAGCAAGCCATATTAAATATTTGGTCATTAGAATAGGAAGGGGTTTCATTCTTATTGTATTAAATATTCTTCCAAAAAGTGGCATATTCAAGAAAAACATAGAAATTAGAAGGCATTCCAACAGTCGTATAGGGCCAAAATGTCCATGGCAATTTCATAATAAGTGAGCGTTCTTTCTTTTTTATTTCATAACTAAGAAGAAAAGAGGGTTCACCTTGTAGATGGGTTTCCTTATCTTGGGTTTTGTTAGTATACATCTTGTGTTTATTGTGTGAATGGTAGGTTATTTGCTTAGCTTCATTCATTTCAGTATCCTGTACATTAATGTAGTAATATTTATATGAAATTTAAAGTAAATTATTATGCATATTAAGAATTAATTTGTTATAAATAATTATTTCAATGAAATATCTATAACACTTGACACAATAATATTAATACCATAAACAACAAAATGTAAATTAAATATGAGCTATATATAGGTAGAAAAATATTAGAAGTAACAACTTAACCATAGAAAGAATAAACAATATTATTTTTAATGGTATTATAATATTTAAGAACACTATTTATTTAAATTTTATTTATAATTTTGTACTAAAAGTATATTAACATTTAAATTTTGGAAAGTAAAAATTAAATTAAAAATTTATTGAAGATAACAATATATTGGTTCGTTATGTCAACTCACAGATAAATAATATCTCAAAACCAAAATATAATAATAATAATAATAATTTAATTTTAAAATCATACCAAAATAAATATTAAATTGATATATAAAATGTCGGTGAAACACAACCATTAAACTCTTAAAATTTATAATAATAAACATACTTATCATTTCTAAATTTAATTTAAAAAATTATAATCTTCGGGTCCAAAAGGTAGAAAACTTTAACATCGAAAGCAACAAAAGAGGTCAAATTGTCATGGTTTCAGTACAGTGTTAACTAAGAATGGTAGGAATTCCTAGCATGCAAGTTATCCTTTTCTTTCCTTATAGAAAAACACACGACACAAATAAGAGAACCGAATAAGTTGCTCTTTTTTCTTTCTAAATCAAAATTCAGCAATAATGTCAGAATCTCTGATTTAATAGAGTCACTCCCATCAGAAGATTACAAATTATTTTAATATTATCAGCAGTCTGCGAATAAAACGATAACAGTCAGAAGGAACGACTGAGTGTGCTATAAAGTTTCCTGCACCTGTACGCCAATGATAATATATTTAATTATTGATCATGTCCCACGAGGAATAATTGCCCTCTGCCAAATATATAGTTTATAAGGCGTTGTCCAGTGGTGCTACAAATTTTTTTATGATATATTTTTGGTTGGATTTGATAAAAAATAATTAAAAAAAAAATAAAATATTGGAATGTTTAAATTGTGATAAAAATAAATTCAGTAATATAAAAAATTTGTAAACCTTCAAAATCTTAAAATCTCTGAATATACAAAATCTTGCAATTTAACCATTATAATTTAGATTTTTAAAAACATCTACTAAATTTTATCATAAACTTAAAAAAATAATTCATTTATTTTCCAAACTAATTTATAAACATTTTAAATAAAACTAATATTACTGATCCTGTTCAACTAGCATATTTCTTTTGTCATGAAAGCCATATTCAAGAAGATATCCGGATTATTTTTTCCGGCAAAGGGTAAGCCCAACTCTACTGCTTGGTCGTTGAAGTCGAGGCTCCCATAACTGTGAAATTTTGCATTGGAATTAAGGGCAGAAGGTTGAAATAATGATATATCTATCTTTTAAATAAATTTAATTTAGATATAGGTATTTAAATAAATATTATTTTATTTTATAATAATAAAGATTATTCGTCATAATAAAGTGAGACAAATTTGTATGATTTTTTATGTAGTCAGAAAATTAATCATAATTGAGTTATCAAACTAGTGGTGAGAATAACTATTTTTTGTTGCTATGGATGAATGCAGACTAATTCATTCTGGTTATTCGAGGAAAACCAAACAATCTAGAATCATTTGTTACTGGTCCTTAAAAAAAAGCTTTCACTCCTCTAAATAGTCTTAGACCATTAACATGTTTCCTTAAATTAAATTCAAAAAAAATTTAACAAACAAAAACCATTAATAAAATAAAATTAATTAATTTTTATAATTTTTTTCTAATTTCGATGATGTCTTAGTGAATATCTATGATGAAAGGCCTACTTACATCATGATTATCCATTAATACCTATGTACGTTCACCAACCATTTAATATAACGATGTAATTACAAAATTTAACCAACTTGAATACTTTTATTGCAATGCAACTCAACTATTCCATCGCAACGAGTGCTTTCGGGGACTCTCTGAATATCCATTCCCTGCCCTGCCGAGCACGACTCTTAGGTAAATGAGATGAATTGAAAAGCCTCAACTTTCAACTGAAGCGGCGTTCTATGTTACAAGAAATAAGAAAGGCTACGTTGGGATTTTTTTTTTTTTTCCTTTTTTCTAAATGAAACCTTCCTCAATGGCAGTTTATCCGTCAGGAAATAGGAAAGGCTATGGTGGGATTTTTTTAATAAATAAAACCTTCTTCAACGGCTGTTTATCCGTCAATTCCACTTCATGTTTTAATCCTTTTAATAATTTTATTTTTTTATTTTTATTTTTGCAACTATAGATATTAGAAAATATCGATTAAGTGAGCAATTCACAATTGGTCGATTTGGATGCAGACTAGCATCAGTACCGCCAATTATTTACTGCTCAAATGGTCAAGTCACATATACACTTATTTCAAGATCATGAGAATTACCTTGCTGGGTTGTTTAATTTACTTGGGTTCAGTATACAGACAAGTTGGGTTACTTCTTTGATTCCAAATAGCATGTCATTTTAGAGTGGTTGGAAAAGTTTAACAAAATTAAGAAGTAAATTTTAAGGCAAAAGTCTTTTGAAAATTAAGGAATTATTAAATTAAAGAATATTTTTTTTGAGTTAAGTAGGAAAGAATGAGTTTCAATGCATGAAATAGTATTTAGGAATAAATAAATTGATATGATTAAGTTTGTTATGGGTGACTTATGCAAGAAGAATAGTGAATTAAATGTTTATTTTTTATTTTTTTGGAATATTCATTTATGAGATAAGTTTGGTTTGAGATTGAAATACAAGTTTAAGAGGAGTATCGATATTTATAGATAGGAATTTCTTTGTTAATTGTTTTCGAATTTATTTCATTAAAGAATCACTAAAAACATTGTGTTTTACTTATTCTAATTATTTAATTAGGTAATTTAGCACATGCAAAATGTTAGTCGCTTTGAAGATGCTCTGTAGATAGATTATAGTCAAAGTATCACAATGTTTTAGCACTTATATCTTAATATAAGTCCAAGAGCTCTTTGAATAAAGTGATGTATAGGGCTTTTTTTAGGGGACTAATTAGGGGAACTATTGGTTTTTTATTTATTTTTTTTGTCGTCCCTTCGACTTTCAATAAATCTCAAGGAAGGCAAATTTAAGCCATGGTATTAATAATGAGGTTGAATTCAAGTATTTTTTTTAAAATGTGTTATTGACCTAGTTTTGTAAGTTAACAATTAAATGGATCATTATTGATCATGAGGTGTTTAATTTAGGCTTATTTATATAACATAACAATGGAAGACAATTTCATTAGAATTTTAGAGTGTGAGGTTTTAGCACATTTTTCATAAACTAAACATTAATGTTGATATTCTATTCAATGATGCATTGCTCATTGGTGTAAACATGCTAATGCCATAGGATTTTGAGGAGGGAGAATTTCTCCATAGAAGGGAGAGACAATTCTAGGATGTATATATCTTTTCATAGACATGTAATGATTAATATCCTCCTATTCTTTAGAGGACATGTTACTATAATTTATTTTTTTGGCCTTGAATATCTTCATTTTATGTATCATTGTTAGTTGGTTTGATTGTTGTTTAGATGGTGGTCACAGTACACCTATGCCATTTCTATTTAGGGTCATCCTATCTTATAGCTTTAGTTATGAACCTTTTTATTATTTTTGGACAACACAAAATGCTTAAAAAATATTAAAAATTAAAAATTATATACATGTTCAATTAAAACAATTAAAAAAATTAGTTTTATCTTTGTGTTATCAAGTATGATATAAGTGATGGGGTACACTGTTAAAGTCAAGTATTGATGTGAATGTCACCTATTTGAAACTTTGTGGGAAAAAATCTAGCCATGTTAAAGGATGGTGTGGCTTAGCCACCTATTTGAAAATTTGTGGGTAAAAATCTAGCCATGTTAAAGGATGATGTGGCTTAGCCCAGTGCGATCCATGGGTGACTTTGATGACTTAGGTGCCCTTAAGATATGGTTTCTCAAGCAACAAGTCAAGCCTCGTGTAATATCTAAGAACTCAAACAACTTGACCAAAACAATATGATATAAAACATGAGATTAAATGTACAAATCCTTATGGATCAAGCCAAAAAAATAATAATATCATATTAAAAATATAACATTTGCAATTGTAAAAAAATCTTTCATACTAAATCAATTGATAATTTGTAAATCCTAATTTATTCCATTTTGATAATATAAAATAATACATAATATTAAAATGTTAACCAATAATACATATATCATAATGTTAAGTATCAGTTCATATTAAAATAAAAATATTTCTTATTAAATCTCTGGAATGATAAACTAATTAAATATCATTCGCTTGACTTCTAGATTGATTTTTTTAATTTTAATTTAATATATAATTCATTATTATTTATATATTTTAAAATAAATCATTTTAAAATTATGAAAATATATTTAAAAAATATTAAAACCATATAAGTTTAGAATACAGCACCTTTAATAGATTGAGTTTTTCTTTAAATTCTTTAGAAAATATTTGACCAGATTAATAATGTTATGATTGACGTTGGCAGAATTAGAGTTTTTTTTTTTTAATTTAGGTTCTTATGTGCTGCATTAATGCTAACATATCTAATTGGGTTAAAAATTTGAGTTCTTTGGATAGAAGATCTTGGATACCTCAAGTTCCCCTTCCTTCTTTTCTTGCTGTGAGCCCAAATGATATTGACTAGTAGCCTTTCTGCTAATATTTTGTGCTGTCCTCCATTATTTTGAGCAGAGCTGAAATAGCAGCTGAGATTGCTAGCTATGGAGGTTTAAAGAGGTAGCTGAACATGATTGAGCATTTCATTAATTATAATTACTAAATTAGACCATCAAATTTATCAAGAGTCCACATAATGCCATCCACATCTTTTAGATTTTCTTCTTAGGATTTCTAACGAGAAAAAACAATTAGCTGAAAACGGTTTATAAGAATACCCAAAAGCATCGTTGTATTTTCAAATAATTTACAGCAGCGTCATCCATCAAAACTCAAAAGCATCGCTGGGATCTCGTTGTATTTTCAAATAATTTACAGCAGCGTCATCCACCAAAACTCAAAAGCATCGCTGGCATCTTGAAAGAATTTACAAGAATGAATACTCAAAAGCATTCCTCTCATTTTCTTTATAGGTTTTCCATAGAGGAGAAACAATTAGCTGAAATGAGTGCAACCACATAAATGAGGTAGGTGGAGGATGCAAGTCCACTTTTTTGAAACCTACAATAGTAAACCAACCACAGGCATGAGGGTGGAGCATGCAAATCCATCTTTGGAAAAACCAAATTGTGATCCTCTTCAAATTTCCACTAGTGAAGGGCCAAAGCATAACACTAAATGTGGAAATTTTAATTGTTTACGAGAATATAGGATTACTTGAAAATATTTTTGATTTCTTTAAATATAATAATTTGAAAATATACCATCTTCTTGGTTTCCAGGTTTTAAATATTATAATTTTTACATCTTTTAGGAGTGCATGGTGTAGTCATTTTCCTTGCTATATTCAATTATTTATGAAATTTCTCAAACTTATTTCATTAAAATTCTCCATCACTATCTATCTAGACACCTTAAATTTATTCTCTATCTTATTTTCCACAAGATCCTTAAACTCTTTAAATATATCAAACTGATTTTCAACACCTTAATTTTATTCTCTAACTGATTTTCCATAAGATCTTTAATCTTTTCACATCTGCATTGCTCATTTTTCTTACAAAAATCAAACTTTTGGCCAATCTTGGGATGTGCAGTACACCATAAAGAGACTCTAGGATTTTTTCCCTCTTCAAATCCACTCCCAAGAAGAATGGAAGTGTTGCACCTATCACTAATAGAGCATTATAGTAGCTTATAGAGAGTTCCAATCCAAACTTCCCTCATCAATATAATTGTTTCTAAAACCATCCTATAGGTTTCCTATTCAAATATAATTTTTACATATGCATCACTCATTTTTCTTACAAAAATCAAACTTTTGGCAATCTTGGGGTGTGTAGTACACCAAAGAGTGTTCTAATCCTTCCATTCATGAGCTTCAACTTGACTTTTCCTCATCTTATTATTTTGCCTATTGATTCGTCTCCTAAGAAAACACCAAAAACATCATATCCATTATGCTCACAAAACCAGTCCCCATGAGGATTCATATGAAAAGATGCACCTGAATCCACCAATCACACATCATGATCTACATGTGTGCTTGACGAATCTAAGTACACATCCCATCCTTCATTTGAGGAGGTATTTTCCTCTATAGAAAGAGTCATAAAAAACTTCCCTTTCTCAACACTTTTGGATTTATAATGTTTCCTTTAATGCCCTTATTTTCCACATATTTAGTAAACCTTTAAAAATTATCCTAGATATTTAGATCTTCTTTTAGATTTAGATTTCCCACTTGATGAATCCTTTTTATTTCTCTCTTGGAAGCATCCCATATAAATAAGGCATTTGAATTTTACTTTCCATGTTTTTTTTGTCTCATCTCCTCTGATAACTAGAATGAGACCATTTCATCAAAACTTGAAGTAATTGCATTACTACCTAATCCAATGAATTTGATAAAGAACACAACAAACCAATAATATTATCTTCATTTGAAATATTAATGTTAACAAATAATATTTGACTTGCCACAATATTGTGTAAATTCATATGCTCTATCACCAAATCTCCATCCTTTACCCTCAACTTATACAACCTCTCCAAGAATAATTTGTTCAATCGATACAAATCTATAAAATATCATAACTTGTTTCACAATTCCTTCAATGTATCTTCTCCTAAAACATTAAGTAACAATGAACTTGAGAGACACAACAATATTGTGCTCTTTCCGTTCCAATTGAATTTGGTCGAGTCTTCTATCATCATCCTCGTAAGTGCGGTACCCAGATCCATAGAGATCCATTGATATTCCTCAAAAAAAATATCTTCTATTTTGAGTTCCATAGCTCAAAACACTACCCATTTAATTTCTTGATCTCTATCTTGGAACTCCTCAACATGTCCTTTCACCACAAGAATTGATACCACAAATCTCCAACTGTAACTAGGTTTTTTGTAGGATTGAGATAAAACCCTTGGCCACAAATGCATTCTCGTGAATCCATATTGCTATTGTACAAAGTGTAGGTTTTAAACCCATATAGTTACTAACTACAAACATATCCATAATTTAAATAAAAAATGCAATGGCATACCACAGACAATTAACATAGAGATTTCACCCTAGAAATCCAAACTAAAAAGAATTGAAATATTTTTCAATATAAATGTCTTTACAATTTTTCAATATAATACTAAACCCAATTCATTAAGCCTAAATTAGAATACATTTTCATTTCCCCTAATCATAATTACATTACCATATACCTCAAAACTACATGTCATGAAACCACCAAAAATGTGAAAACCATATCGAGAAGAACCACCTCATAAAAACCTCGAAATGAAAACATATCAATAAAAAAAATCGATGATTTTCACTCAAATGATCCATTCAAGCCTCTATGCATGAGCTATGACCTCCGATGTGACCCCCCATCCCCCCCCACCCCCCACTATGCTCAACAAAATTAATAATGTATGGGCCCAATTGTGCAAAGAATATAACACATACCCATTATGTTGCATGGGACTTCACTCTTGTTCATGTGTCAATTATTTCCTAAAGCTATTATGATGCATTTTTACCATAAATTACTCCTCTAAAATCATACATTAATGGCATTTATCATATCATATTTAACCACCTTTTGGTTAGAGAGGTCAATCTTAGTTCATCATTATGTTGTTCTAGGTTTTCACATCAATTTCTAAATAATTTCATACATGACCAATTATATCCTAGTCTAAATTAGCATTTGACCATTATTTTTCCTCCATAAGTCCTTGATCTCATACAAAATGGCCCAAAAATATAAATAAAAACACAAAATGCATCATTGCGAGTGGATTTTATGGATGTTGAGCCCATTTTTAAGCTCAGTATCGCTCCTAAACTATCTTAACTTATTTTCCATCATGTAGAAGGAGGTCTATGAGTTGGATAATAGTTAAAACCAATACCTACACATAAAAAGAATGAATAATTTCTTTTCTATTGAATAATCCTTCTTTGTAAATAATTAATGTGCCTCTCTAGTTGTTTTTTTTTACATTCTCATCTTGTTGGGAACCCCTTAGCCCTGTTATATAGTCCATCCTTGAATTTTTTAGAATTTTTTAGATCTATTTCCTCCATAAGGATCGGTAGTTTTCAAATAATAAAAGTGATCTAGTACATTGCTAGAATTGAAGGACTATAAACTTAGGTGAAGAAGGTGATGCTTCATAAACCAAGGTACAAGATTTAGTTTTGATTACTATAATGAATCCATATATCTCTGTTCTTTCACTCCCCTAATTGGATGTGAATATTTTCATTCAATTTATAGTTAAATCAAAGTCCATATTTATGAAGGTTAATGATTTATTGGATTATTTGCATTAAATTATTAAAATGCTAAAAGAATTTTGATTGAAGGTTTGGTTTTTCGTTGTATAAAGATATCATATTTGGTTTGCACTGGATGATTGTTGTGATCCATCCTTTGCAAATATAGAAAGGACATACTAAATAAAATCCATGAATTTTCTATTTAGTCAATCTACTTCTAACTTTAATGATTTGGTTTAAAGGATAGGGAAAGAGTATTTTATGTATGTTAGTCATCTTCCCATATATGATATAACCCCTTCACTAGGGACCTTTGCTCCTTGTAGAGTAAAATTCTTTTCAACATTCTATCTAGTTATATTGAGAAGACAATAGGATACAGGAGAACGTAGAGGAATTTCTTCCTCACGTTTATCAACAAAAGCTATTAGGGACCAAAAATCCTCCTCAAATGAGGAGACACGATTAAAAATATATCCTTATATGATTTGTCTTCTATTGTGGTATTTTTTAGGTGAAAACATTAGAGCTATGAGCTTACAGGGTCCATTTTATGATCTATAAATTATCATGGATATTCCACTAGATAATTTGTCACAAATTATATACTAAAATCTATTATAAAATATTAAAGCTACACTATGAAGGTTTATTTCTTTTTCATCTTGAACTATATCCTTAGATAGAAGAGTTTGTTATTTCCATTCTATTCCTAATGTAGAACACTACTAAGATTTTCTTCATTTTTTGTTGATGCATAGACGATCTTCTCATCCATATCTAAGTTTCTTTTAACCTGGTTGCTTGAACTAATCACCATGATATTCTTCTTATTAGTTTCTTTCTTTTTTTCTTTGAGTTGAGCTTTGGGTGCAACTTCCACGACTGCACCTTTTCATGACCATCAATATTATAGTGGCTATAATTCTTGCTAGGCTTTTTGCACTAACATATTGTGGTTGTTGGATTTTTATCATTTCCCCCTTTCCACTTCTTCTTCCCCTCCCTAAAAGAATCTTGGGGCTCCTTCTACTTTTACCCACTAGATTTCCCTTTCTTCTGGCCTATGTTCTCTAGGTACTATACCTATACACAAGCCTTGTCCACCGATCTAGGTTTGAACATCATCACTTCTTTCCACAGATGGTTGTGTAAGCGCCTCAAATACTTGAGTAGTAAATTTAGGTTCTTTAGAGAGACACCCAACATTATGGCCATGTTTCTAAACTATGTGGTGTACTCTTATATGCTCTACTCCTACATTTTAATAAAATAATGCCACGAGATCCACTAGTCTTCTACAAACCAGATAGGATAAAATTGTGGCTTTATAAGGGTTTTGAAATCCTCCCACTTAGTCATTAGAGGACCTCCCTCTAACATAAAGGTCTCTGTGACACTTTCCCACAAGGTAAGGGCATGGCCCTCTAATTTCAGATGAGCTAATGAAATATTTTGTTATTCTATATGATGAAGACTAAAATAAATATGTAATTTATGTAACTAATAATTTAGATTCAAACCATCAATCTCAACTTGATACAACTTGATGTTGACCTTCGCTTCCATTTTGAATAGGGACTATGAATGGTTCATGACACTCAAACGAGGTTGATCCTTCTGAATTTTTTTTCAGATTCCCTCTCCAATTCTTCGCGATTTATCGTGATTTAATAATTTCCCCTTTGATCATAGCTTTGTGTTAGAACCTCCATCTTCTCATATTACACAAGCTTATTGGTTAGGGACACCATGAAAAGGATCACATTACAGTTGATATCTATACATTGTACTTCTAGATGTGCAAAGATCCCCTCTATGGGATCATGAGGGTTATTTACATTTTCTCAACCATGACTTGGGTTGTGGGACTTTGGGCTTAATCGATCTAGATCCCCATGTAACTCCAAAAAATATACCCAAATAAACCTACTCTTATATCAATATGATCCATAAATTATTGAGGATATTCCACTGGATAATTCTTCACAATACATCTACTAAAATATATTATAAAATCCAAAATATACACTATGAGGATTTATTTATCGTTCAATTTATGGATCTACTAATTGTTTTTTATTCTATATGCATGAAAATTATAACTATGCAAAAATAGAGAATAGTGAAATAAAACTCATAACCCTAAAATTAACACAAGATATAACCTAGAAAACATTTTTGGGAGAAAACTCAGCGAGAAGTTGAGGCCACTCTACTATCTTTTTCTAACTAGAAAATGGATGCAAGTACAAAAGAATGATTCTCATGTCCTATCGACTACTAAAACACACAAATCATCTCTACTTTCTATCTTCCTGTCCACTCTTGGCTAATATTATCATCTATCAAACAAAATGCACTCAAATAGAATGGAACCCATTTTCCTCATTGTGGTATGATTATAACACATCCAGATAACTTATTAGTGGTCAGGTTTGACTCTTGCAACTTTTAACTAGAGTTACAATATGGACTTTTCTTGAGTCTTGTTCATCCTAATCATTTGGCTAGCCCTTTTCGATGAGTAATGGGGGCTGATGTTGCATCCTTTCAAATTTTGGTGGCCAAAACAAGAAGGTCAATTTTTGAGTGGCATAAATTTTTCTTGCAAACTCCAATTGAGGTAATTCTTGCACCTTTGGATATTATGATTGTAGAATAATGAGAAAAGGTGCTAGTTTTACCCCACAAGATTCATCATTTTATGCGTCAAATTTCTCTCGAAACATTTCATACCTCAATTCGTCAAACTAGGTCCCAGTGGTAAAAATGGTGATGTGAGCTTATTCCTCGACTTTTTCCACTCTAAAGGATTAAATATGGATGAAAAATAATATAATGGCCCATTCCGATCATTTTATGGGTAGATCCCATGGTTATTTGTATTTGAAAAACTTTTGGATCCTATTTGAGCCTTTGAATGGTCATTTTTGGGGCCAAAACTTTAGGAACAAAGATCACAATGCCTTACAATATTATAGATATCAAGAGCTTCCAAATGAAATAAAGATAAACTCAAATAGAAATGGTATGAGGAGGTTCTCTCCTACAAGTTGGTCCATCATATTAATCACAATGATACAAAGTAGAATCCATGTTGGCTTACATTTCTAAAGCATGTAGAACTAGTTATATGTGGAATTTCAAGAAAAATCTATAAGGTCCATATAACATCCCAAGTGAAAATTCCATGTAATAAAAGTTAATAAAGGAAAAATAATAACAATGGTTGATGGGATACTTATTCCAAGATGAGTGTTGGGAAAAACATTCTAGTGGATATTCATTTGGATTATTATGGCTAATGGAATTTCCAAAGGAAATGGATAAGGCTTTGGAAAGGAAAAATGGCATTTTTGGCACATTTATTCATGAATGAAACGCCCCAGCTAAAGCTATTTTTTTTTAATTTTTTTTTTTTTTTTACACAGCAATTACAACCAAAAAAATAAACACATTGGGATTTCAATTCAATCAACACACACACATCGCTGATGCTCATTTCAGGAACATAACACCACATTTATATACTTTTAAATCTAAGGTCAAGTAGTAACGAAATACACATGTACCATACACCGGAGAGGCGAGACTCCACTTGATCTGTTGTCCCTGGTATTTCCTTGTTGTCGGTCATTTCTGCGAGTGTATGATGATGCACTTCATCCGAAAACGAGACCCACCGGTTAACCTCCCAGCCTACTCCTTGGGTACTCTTCTTCCCCGCAGACCCCCGAGCTGCAATGGGGTTATACAATGGAGGAAGAATCTAGCTGGTAGAGGAGAGCAACCTTAGCTCAAGAGTCCCCTCTCTAAAAAGAAATCCTCTACCTCACCAAACCTCACTATAGCTTCGTAGTCATTGCTTTGACATCATATCATCCATCCAACAATAGGGTTCCCAAAAAAAGTTCCCCTCTACCATGGCTTTGCCCCTTCTTTTATAAGAGTCCTCATATATGACACTTGGCATGTCATGCATAATATAATATATATATATATATATATATATATATATATTTTTAATTTAATAGCTTGATTATTCACCTACCCATGTGTCACTCTCTCATCAAGGGTCACCCAAAATTATTTACTTAGCTTTTTATTTAAAACTAATATTTTCCTCACCTCACAAGATTCCTATTTCTTCTCCTAGTTGTCTCTTTATTCCCCCCTTTTATTCCTTAAATTGTATTTATTACTTGGAGTCAATTAACGAGTCAAGATTTTATCACAAATCCACTTCCTGAATAATCTCAGGTTATCTCTTAGAGGGATATTCTTATGTTGGTTGATGCCGCATGGAACTTCTCTACATTTCTCTAAATTTAATTCATTTTTCTTATTTTAATTCACCTTCCTCTTTTCTTAATTAAGTTTAATTGGTTTAGGATTAATCTTTATCCTTACAATATGTTTGTCTTCCCCTTTTATCTAATTAAACCACCTAATCTACCTAGTATTTTCCAATATCGGGAGGGTAGAATTTTTAAGGTACTCTATTTATTTCTTCCTATGATCCTCCTTATTCCAAGTTTTATTTTTGATTTAATTACCTTGGTTTCTAGTCATCATTTACCCTTGATGTAAATTTACCTAGTTTTCATTCCTTACTTATATTGATTTATTATTATTTATTTTTAATGATTCCAAGGGTGCCAAGTTTGGTTGTGCCCCTCAAGCACTTCCCCCTAGAAGTTCCAAGGGTGCCACACCTAACAGTTTAATTGTTATGCCAAGAGTACCAAGTTGGTCGTGCCCTTCTAGAATTTTCCCAGAAATTCCAAGGGTGCCACACCACTTGCCCTTCAAGCATCCAGTGACTACGAGGGGAAAATATCGTGCAATGTCATAGACCACTGTAGAGCTATAACTAGGGTCTCCCACACCTCTAATTATTCCACATTAATAAATCAATCCGGGAATGTTTTGTTATTGTAAAGAGTAACTCAATCCGAGGCTATTTGTCCGAGTAATGCTTAGTAGTATAGTGTTCAGAAGATACAAAATAAAACAACTGCTAAGCTACAACTGAACTAATCAAAAAGATAGAATCACACAAGGCAATTGATCAGTCAAGGGTACAGAAGCAATAACCCATCCCTCTAGAAACTGATAAAAAGGAAACTAGAGCATGGACTTATAGGTCTGGGAGCTAGGCAGCGTCTTGCTGAGGCTCACTACATCCTTAGACCTTCTCTCACACCAGAACAGTGAAAGCAGCTACATGAAATAGTGGAAGATAAAATGGAACAGCAAAATGGAAATGGAACAACAATAAATGGAACAGCAGTAAAATGGAACAACAATAAAATGGAACAACAGTCAAATGGAACAGAAGTAAATGGAACAGCAGTAACATGGAACAGTAGTAAAATGGAACAGCAGTAAATGGAACTGAATCTCGTGAGTTAAACCCAACTAATTCACACTCTGATTTTCTCTTCAAGCAGACTGAATAAGATATACTTTATGAAACAACATTCCTTGATGAATTATAGAACAACAAGCATCAACCATATATACATGTTCTATACTAATACAGTAATCTGAGAATGATGGATGATATGACTATGTTTCTAAATGGAGTAACATTACTTTCAAGTCCCAACAAGTAGTATTTCACATGGATCCAATGACCGTAACATTCATACCGACACTCTGTTACAGAAATAGCTGGTTAAAGACGCAATTCAACTCTGAATGGATCCAATTATACAGTGCAGAGTCATTACATGGAGAAATCATTCATAAATTGGTCAGAACAGAGCATAGCATATCATATAAAAGATCTATCAAACTACTGAGCAATGAAGATAAACAAACCACACACGAATTGCAGTATAATGATACAAAAGCAAGTGTCCTTCGGAGCCGGGCCCTTAGCTGCCAATGGTACACCGCCTTAGATTACTCCAGACGCAGAGATGAAATAAACACCAGTCTTTTATATTAATGCATCAACAAATGTATAACAAAACCAGGTCTCAGTGAGACTCGATGATCAAAGTTTTGTTCTGAAACTTAAAATTATAAAAACAGTAGTCCCTTTGCTCAATTACGCTGTCCCTTTATATAAAAGTAGCAACGAAGGTATCTAGATAACAAAGATAAGTAAAACAACGATCCCTCAGGATCGAAGATCCTGAGGGATTCGCCAATTGGTTAATCCTTCAGTTTTCTTTCTCGCGTTCGCCGACCCGGTATCCCTTCTTCCTTTCCTGGGCTATTCAACTCTGATTTGCTCGATCTTGTTCGCATCCGGTTCCCCTCTGGAGGGACATCAGTTATTCTTCCTCTGCTTCTTGCTTTTGGATGGCAACTCCTTGCTTCCACGTCTTCTTTCATAGAAAAACGAAAATTATTAGTAATTGAGCTTCCTTTATCAATTCTTGCACATTTTATTGAAATCCTTTATCTCTTTTGAATTCATAAGGCAGAAAAGGTTACAAATATTATTGAAAAGCCACTAAATTGCTTGTCAAAAGCATACCTTCCAAGTGCTCCACACACTCCCCTGCTTACCCTGTTTCATGCCCTCATGAAAACATTATAGTTAACATGCAAGTCGGTGAGAGAATAGGCCGGAGAGGGGATCTTGTGAGGAGGCCGACAACCGTGATGAGCAACTAGATTATCAAAGAACTGATTTATTTGATCCGCAGGCATTTCATACAAGGCCTGATATCCAGGTGCAGGGTGCCAAATAATTGGACTGTGAAATCGATACCCCAACTAGGATGGCCCTGCTTTCAGAATCCGTTCCCCATAAAGGTTCAATCGGCTGGCAGCCAGCTCAAAATTCTCGTATTTGAATGGTTCCCTGAGCTGGATATTTGGGCTAGAGGTCTAGTATCAAAATTTTGCAGCATCGATGGCAAGGTCTTTAATAGTCAGGAAATATTCCAGACTATGTCGGATCAAGTCTTTGTGCATGGGTCCTAATATCTTGATGACACCCGGGATCCTCATAAGGCTCCTATGCTCTCTCCATAGCGTCAATGGGTCTCTAGGTTCGGCTCATACCCATAAGTCTAGGCTATTCTCCTGTCTCTGAAAGGTGTTATAAGCTTTGAGCCATTTCAGCTGATTAACCCCAAATGAGATAAAGGCTTGGAATTGTATATCGCCAACAAAAGGGCCAGGATTTAAATCAGTTTCCTGGTCTAGCACGAGGTTGTTCAAGTAAAACTCGCACAATAACCTTTGAACCTTAATTCCGTAATGCTTGCAACAATCTATAAAATCATTAACAGTGTTGATGTGGATAGGTGCACCTGCACTAACGGCTTTTATTTTCAATCGCAAATATCGTTCAAGCAAAAATAAAGCATAATTCTTAGCAGGGGCCCTACAAGTCAAAACATCATTATACAAGGAACACAGAGTGTCCATCTACTTAACAACACTATCTAATCGACGAGTTACCTTAGCAACCTTCTCTTGTTCCTTTTGCCATCCTTCGAAGGCCTGGCTCTCGGACTGACTAATATCCCGAAGTTACTGTTGTAGCTCTTCGTATTTCTCCCGGGGGACTGTTTGCTCTCGCAGCTGCTCAGCTTCTTGCTGAGCTTCCTTCATCATTTTGTGCAAGGTCCTTGTTTTTGGATCCTTTTTCCATAAAGCCGTAGAGGTTGGGAGTTTAACCTGGACCTTTCTATTATGTTGCTTAGAGTTTAGGATCCGAATTACCCCTGAGGGTGGTGCTTCTGTTTGGGCCTCTTTGCTTTGTGTTTCTTTCTTGACGCAAATAAAGGGTTGTTTTGGTCTTCCTACCATCGGAGCCTCTTGCTGTTCCATTGGAATGTCCATCCATTCTTCAGGGTCAGATGGAACATCAGACTGTCCCTCCACGATATTTGGAATAGCAGTTTGTTCTTCCATGTCACTTGGAACAGCAACCTGTTCCTCGTTATCATTTGGACCAGCAAACTGTTCCTCGGCAGTAGGTCTCCTAATGGGGTTTCGACCAACAAAACGGGTATAGGTCTATCGCCTTCTTGTCCTCCGGGTTCTTACTGCAGTGGCCCTCCTCCTTTTCCTTGTAGTCCTTTGTATCCTCAAGTTGGCTTTCAAAATTCGAATTTGTTGTCGGAGCCTGGCTATAATGCCCAGCAACCTCTGCTATTTCTTCCTTAATTCCTTAATTTCCTTTGCCTCAACAGAGGGTTTGGTCCTCAAGTCTGCTGCTTCTTCGTTTGGGATATCTTCTGGCGTCTTGGGGATAGATTGTCCCTGATTGGTGTCTTCCATTTCATCATCATACCCAGGCAGGTTTTCTTCTCCTGCCTTATCTTCATGTGCTTTCTCGGGTATATCTTCCTCCGCGGGTCCGTCAGGGATGCCTGCTATGTTGGAGGGCTGGCCATATTCCCCCATATTGGCCAGGGCTGCTACCAATTCCTCCTCACCCACAGGGTCCTGCAACGGGCTACCCCCTGGCTGTACTACTTCTTCTTCTTGATTGACCTGCTCGGTAGCTGTCTCTTCCTCAGAGTGCTCATCTCTTTCCCCAACACCTCCTCCAGGCTGGTCAGCCTCGGCCCCTGACTGCTCAGCATTTTCTTCGGAGGGCCCTCCTTCTGGTTCTGGAGACTCGTCCGCAATTTCAATTGGCTGGGCAGTGGTTCCCTGAATCCTTTCCAGCCTTCCTCATATCCGGGCCAGCCGGGCTGATTTCCTTGGTCTCTCAGGCTGTTCGGGTGTGCCAACAAATTCTCTGGGTTCCTCTGGTCGTTCTGGCGTACTGGAGGATTATTTCCGTTTTGGAGTAGCATGTCTTTCTGCTGCTGGTTCTTTACGTTTCTCTGATCATTCCGGCGTACTGGAGGGATGTTTAGGTTTTGGGGGTGGTGCAGCCAATCCCCCCTCGACTATTGCGATCAGTTCCTCCCAAGTGCTTTGTTGGTGAGTGAGACTATGGCTCACTATCAATCGAATCAGTCGATGGTGGCTAACGACTGCGCCTATGTGTTATGCCTTTTTCAGGCTTCAGGCCACATCATGTAATAGTGAATTTAAAAGTGCAGGGAGATTTACAGAACATTTTCCTTTTAAAATAGCTAAAATTTTCAAGTGACGAGGTCTTACCACATCTTTTCTACCTTTGCAGGTGATATAGCTCTGCACTATCTTTGCTAGCTTGGTCCAGGGTTCCCCTAGCATTGCTGAAAGAACACCTTTCCCTTTGACTGTCAAGCTCTGGCCTTCGTCCTGGAAAATTTCCATAGCCTTTTGTAATCTCTCATTTTTCAGCGTCCATACGAGTCGGTCAGCTGGTAGTCCCGAGACTTCTGCGATGATATCCTCCGTGACCGCTGTCCGCTTTCCTCCTACTATGGAGTAATTTTCCATCAAATTTTGCAGGAATTCCAATGCCACTGCTTCATTTGATTCTTGCAGGCAGCTGAAATAATTCAACCACCCTGCGTTTTCCAGGATTTTGCGGGCAGCAGCGGAGACTATCAACTCGTGAGGTTCACTTCGGACCGTCTTTCCCCCCATGATTCTACTCAGAATTCTTAATGGAACAACAACTGCTTGCAGTGATTGAGACGCAGAGAGGATGACCAAATTTCAGAAAAGAACACAGAGCATGCAACAAAAAAGGATCGTGGACGGCAATTTCCGTAAAATGGAATTATCATACCGTTAAACCATGCCATACCTTCATACATTATCTCGCCCGAATGGTGTGCAGCCACGTACTCCATGGAGTAATGAGGTTACCTCCCCCCCGCGATCTGATAGGTTGTCCCCAGCCGTCAAAGAGAGGAGCAGCAGCCAGTCGGAAATCAAGTCATTAAGAAACAACATATGAAATTATGCCATGTTTTAGAAAAACAACAAAATGCCGAAATCGAGGCAAAAAGGTAGATCGCGTTTTACATAAGAGCCTACGTGATATAATGAGAGGCCGGGGGATGGGACGTCTGTCAAGCGTACAAAATCTCCAGTGGTCATTGTCAGTTTCGTTGCCATGGTTGGTGGTAATGAATATTCATGCGATATACACATCAGGGTGTGACATATGATCTATCCAAAGGATATAAAAGACAAAAAAATATTGATATCATACCTGTTGGTGTAACCATTACGACTTTGATGCCATTAACAGAGCTCTGCTACCAACAGGTGTTCATAACCTTGGCAGAGTTGTTTATTTCACCCTCCGAAACCAGATCCTTTGTGTGTATTCTGAAGAGTGCTTTGTCAAAATGCAGGCCATTATGCTAGCTTGGTAACCAGATAGCCATAATGCCATTCACAAGGTAGGCGCGAAACGTGGACAGGCTGGCTCGTGATGAGACCCCCTGTTCCAAGGTTTGTTTGTTAATGTACCTTCAGACCATATCCCTGGTGTGGTGGCCGTAATGGGAATGCCACTTCGCTTCCATCCTTATGATCATGGTAGGCTGGCTCTCAATGAGACCCCCTATCCTGCATTTGACAATTTTCATATTTTCTTTTTTGTTTTTGCAGAGCACCTCTCTTTTTGTTTATTTACACATAAGGGTGGTTCCGCACTCCTTAAGAGTGGGGAATGGTGGAAGAAGTCTTATCATCCCAACAGACACATACAAATACTTTGTTCTTACTCCTAAGTAATAATCAAGAGAGATTTTTAGGGAAATCGTCATGATAAAGATCACCAAACAGGGTGTCGGTAATGAGACAATGACAGCGAAGATGAGAAGTTAAGGTCCCTCCTCTTGTCCTCTTATAAATAGTAGGCTTTATAGTGATGGTGATTTATGATCTGCTGATCTCAGTATATCATGGTTTATGTTCATCGCATAAGTCCATTGTTGTATCTAAAAAACTAGGGAGAACATGGGTGCAAATATCCTCAATAAGAGCGAAAAGATGCTGATGGCATTCCTCAGAGAAGAATTCATGCAAATAAACTCATAGGACGCCGTTTCTTTGAAAGGAACAACATAAAATCGCGAATGTTGTTCCTTCTTAGAAAGGAACAACAGAGACACTCAAATGTTGTTCCTTTTGAAAAGGAACAACAAACACATCCAAGTGTTATTCCTTTTGAAAATGAATAGAAAAATCACACAAGCGCTGTTCCTTTTGAAAAGGAATAGCAAAATCACCCAAGTGCTGTTCCTTTTGAAAAGGAACAACAAAAACACAAAAGCGTTGTTCCTTTTTTGAAAAGGAACAACAAAATTACACAAGTGTTGTTCCTTTTGAAAAGGAACAACAAAATCACACAAGTGTTGTTCCTTTTGAAAAGGAACAACAAAATCACGCAAGTGCTGTTCCTTTTGGAAAGGAACAACAAAAACACACCAGTGCTGTTCCTTTTGAAAAGGAACAGCAAAATCATGCAAGTGCTGTTCCTTTTGAAAAAGGAACATCAAAAACACAACAGTGTTGTTCCTTTTGAAAAGGAACAGAAAAATCACGCAAGTGCTGTTCCTTTTGAAAAGGAACAGCAAAAACACACCAGTGCTGTTCTTTTTGAAAAGGAACAGCAAAATCACGCAAGTGCTGTTCCTTTTGAAAAGGAACAGCAAAACCACACAAGTGATGTTCCTTTTGAAAAGGAACAGCAAAATCACACAAGTGTTGTTCCTTTTGAAAAGGAACAGCAGAAACACACCAGTGTTGTTCCTTTTGAAAAGGAACAACAAAACCACTTAGAATGCAAAAATAAAATCAGGAAAACATATATACAAGATGTTATGTACAAGTTATGAAAAAAATTAATTCCTTAAATTATAGGTGAGGAAGATTTCGCTTCCTCTCCTAAAATTTCCATATCAGTATCTTGTTGTAGCTGCTGACAGAAGGATTCCCGAGTGAGTGGCTTTCGATAGAGACGAACTCGGTGACCATTTACTTTGAATGCATATCCACAACCATCAATTTTGATTAGGGTAAGGGTCCCATTGTCATGTACCTTCTGGATTTCGTATGGTCCTAACCATCGAGTCTGGAGTTTCCC
>APFE031174505.1:0-16944 GCA_000404065.3 Pinus taeda | reverse complement strand
TATCAATGGAAAGCATTTATAAACATCACAACCATGAATATCTCAAATAATAGTGTCATGTGTCCGGATCCTCAACCTGAGGTCCTCAAAGAATAAAGTGTCTAAGATAATGTCATATTAAGGTCAGGAAACTAGAGTGGGCACTACAATGAAAATAATGGAAATTAGGAGAAAAGGAAGGTGAAAGTTCACAGGTTGCATGTGAGGAGGAAATTGAAGAAAACTAATGGAAAAGGAAGAAAATAGAGGCATAATTGATAAAAAGGCTTTTGAGGATTAATTTGTAACCTTTCGTCAATTTAGTTTTAGAGCTCTCTCATTATTTTATCTCTCTCTCCCACTCTTGGACACTTAGACTTTTCTTGGAGAATTTTGGCATTAGATCAAGAAAGGGAAATAAGAGAAGAGGAAGGAAGGAGTAATCAAGGAAGAGTAGGATTAAGAAACTACAACATTATTCTTTATAGATATCTATTTGCATGTGTTTTCCTTGCTAGTTTTGGCTTGCATGGTATTGCATGTAATTCTTTTGGTATTATGGCATGGGTTTTGCTAGGTGTGACAGTGCTTTTAGCCTAGCCTTTACATTTTTTGATAGCCATGATGTCACAAGGTTCTCATGTTTTGGTTAATCTAGATTGCTGAATTGATTTGAAACCAGGTGAGGTGGATCTCTAAAATACAAAACGCATGGCCTAGGGACCCATGAATTGGGCTGTAGGTTGCACTAAACCTAGTTTTTTGTTGCCTCAGTGATGTTGGGTGTGGATCCTGATTATCTTATGTATTCAAAAGCTTCTGCCAGATGTATACCCCAAGAACATTGCACACCCCTCCACGCGGGGGGGTGCCGAGGTGACTTACCCCCCCGGTGGTGGTCCGGGGGCACTAATCCCCCCAAACTGGGGGGTCGGGTGCGAGCAATCTCCTGACGGAGATTTGAGGGCGGCGCCACCAAACCCAAAAACATATGTAAAATTTCCTTGTAAAGGTATAGTAATTTTTAGTCAATCTCAGCCATTCATTAGGCGGATGATTTGACGGTAGAAGTTATGTTTAATTTAGGGTTTTTTGCCCTAGCATGCAACCCTTCATTATATATGAGGGAATCATATTGCGTCTAAGTAGATTTGTATTATGAGTGAGGAAGAGAGAGGAGATTGAGAGCGAAGAGGGAGTTGCAATGGATATGATGTAGGTTTTATCCCTTTAGTTTGTTGGATAATCTAAAAATAAGGACTGGTTGTTTCTCTGTGGACATAGCTCTTTGTATTATGAGTGAGGAAGAGAGAGGAGATTGAGAGCGAAGAGGGAGTTACAATGGATCTGTTGTAGGTTTTATCTCTTTATTTTGTTGGATAATCTAAAAATAAGGACTGGTTGTTTCTCTTTGGACATAGCCCAAACTAGGTGAACCATGTATATCTCTGTCTCTCTTGTTCTATGCATTTTTTTGTGTTTATATTTCTGCAATATTTTATGTGTTCCATTGCTCTATAATATATAATTTTCTAATAAGTGAGTCTAAGAATCCTTGACCAATGAATGATGGGAAATACAATAAATCCTAGAGGTGGGTGCTCCCCATTAGGCCTAGGTAATCTTAGGATTGGATATGGGGCAAAGTTTTGAGAGTGGGTCTCAGTTTAGAGCCTAGTGATCCAGTGTGGATTGTGGTAAAGCCTGAGAGACTAGGAGACAAGAAAAGTCCTCACGATGTAGGTGGCGAAATTGGTGGCATCCATGTTTGTTTAGCATAGTGTTCTAGCGTAGATAATGGTATATCATATTATTACATGTTTATTATGTTGATCTAGTGATATATGATGGATTATGGTAAAGCCCAGTTTCAATTGATGAGGGTGAGGTGGTTTAGCCTTGAGATGCCCTAGTTGGTTCTTTTGGTTTGAGTCCCACATTCATTCTTGGAATATGGCACGAGGGTGCATGGCTAAAGAGAGATTTGGCTCAGCCATTCTATCATTGGGTGGAATGTGGTAGTCCCGTATCGGGTTGGATTTTGTATTCATTAATAAGAGGTTCTCTCCTTAATATCATATGTATAAATTTACTGGTTTATATGTAGATTTTATGGCTGATGTATCCTTGATATTTTTGTTGTTATTATGTTGGTTATAAGCATGTATTATGACAATGATGATGTATGGATTTCCTCATGTTTTTATTTGTAAATGAATGAACAATGTATATATGACCTAATAGATGATAATGCACCTAATGATATAAGGGAACAATGCTTCTTAGCGATTCTCAGATAAGTATGAGACCCCTATGATTAAATCTATTGCTTACACATGTAGATTACATATTTGTGATATGTTTAATTTAATGTCTTTCATGGCTAGTAGGGGTCTAGTCAAGACCTTGTTGAAGTAATTACATTTGTATCATCATTACCCTATTATATTTTTCTTTTGAAGGTGTCATTTAATTCTGGGGAGTGACCTAGGATTTGGGCCTGAAAAAGTGGCTCAAATCCCAGGGATGCAAGCACAACACTAAGAAAAATAGTCCCGGGATGTTGGCATGCCATGCTGTGGGATTTTCTAGAGCCCTCTTGAGGCAAGCATGCCCATCTCATGGGAGAATTGAGGATTAATTGGTCTAAAAACTTAGTGGGACCCGGGGGCTTGTTTACAGAAAGGTTGGGATAGGTACCGAGATTCTTCATGTTGGCATGCAAGGTCTATATGTTGTGTTTCAATTGATTCCACTTTCTTAAGGTCACATAGGAGGTCGAATACCATCATAGTAGCCTCTTGTCACATGTTTACCCTGGTTGGTCGATTACTTGGGTAGATGTGGGAGAGGGTATTATAGAGTGGTATCAGAGCATGGTTCACCTCTTAGACTAGATGGGCAGTGTGTGTTGGTCATGCATTCATGTCATTTGAATGTGTATTAATCATCCTATAGTCTATATTATTTTTTTGTATGCATGATGTTGGCCATGGTTGTAGCAATGTTGCCATGTGAAAGACGATGTTGTTGTTGTGAAGTGTGTTATCATGAGTGTATGATTGCTTACATATTGCTATTCTTTCTTATTGTGAGTGTACAATGGTGCAGTTGTTATTTTCATGCATGAGGTCATGGTCTGTGTAGTTGGTATGATCATGCATTGGTGACTGGACTCTAGCTAGAATGATGGTTATATGGTTATGTACTTCTGTATTATGTGTATATATGTTGTCATGATTATGTTATACATGTATTACACTAATTTGGTTGATCTTGCAGGCGAGATATCCTCCTCAAACTTTGCTAAGGTACATTGGTTTATTGTTATTTGGTTTAGTTGACATAGTATGTCTTGCAGGAAAGAGATCAAAATGGCCAGTAAGATGGTAGACTACAAGTATTGTCCCTATGAATCAGATGAGAAGTGTGGTGTTGGGCAGTCTTCTGACTTAATAGACACATTGAGAAGCATGAAAGAAGAAATAAGGGGTTGTAAGGTGGACAATGAAAAAAATCATGAAATCACAAGGGAAACAAGCAAAGGCTAATGTGATACTCCTTCACAGTTTGTCAAAATTGTAGTGGAAAGGGAAAATTTGGATTAGCCATGGACAAGAGGACATAATTAACGGTGAATATGGAAATAGATCTCATGGTGGTCACTGATCGGGTAGAGATGACATGATTAGAGATGGCAGATTGTTGGATACTCTAGATAGGAGACGTGATAGGTACATGTACTATTCTAGTTCTAGTTTTGATAGGCATCATGATCATCATCATTATCATCCGTACAAGAGGAGTGAGAGGGGATACTTGCCAGATGAATTTAACAAAGTGAAGCCAAATCATTTTGATGGAGATGTGAAGAAGCCGGAAGATGGAGAGGCTTGTATACTTGGGATGAAGAAGTTATTTTAGTTGCATACTTACACATACAATATGAAGTCTGGAGTAGCTACCTTTAGCTTGAGAGATAAAGTATACATTTGGTGGGAAGATGTGAAGCAGGTCAGAGTCATGAGGATGGAGGATTTGAGTTGGCATGAGTTCAACAGGCTTTTTAGGAAGAAGTACTTGTCAGAAAGGTTCTGTAATAGTAACGCCAAAGAATTCTATGAGCTAAAGATGGGATCAATGAAAAATAAAGAGTAAAAGACTAAGTTTCTGGAGATATTGAGGTATTTTCCATATCTTAAATATGAGAAGGCTAAAGTTCAATGATTTGTAAGTGGTTTTCCATTAGCATTTAAAGATTGAATTAAATATGATGAGCCTTGATCACTCGAGGAAGTTAATTAGAAATTAAAGCATTGCCATGAATGACCAAAGCATAAGAATGAATCTCAACAAGGATGGAAAGGGAAGGATAAGGATAAAGGCAAGGGTAAATGTCAGCCAAAAAGAACAAGGCCTCAGAATTCAAAAGAGAAAAAAAAATGTGGCACCAGAAATGAATTTCAATATATTTAGATAGGGACATGGATCACAATAGCAACATAGAGGTGATGGTACTGGGTGATTGGAGTGTTGGACAGTAGTAAGGAACACCTTAAGAAATATATAATGGATAGGAGGCAAAGACTATTGGAAATGTTGGTAATAGCATTCCTCGTATCTATGCCTCACTGTATAATATACAGGTAGACTACTAGGCATCTATCATTGAGATGAGTGGTAAGCTTTGTGATCAAGTTATTTCTATTTTGATTGACACCGGATCTAATTATAGTTATGTCAGTCCTGACTTGGTGGATAAGTGTGGTTTGAATAAAGAAGTGCAAGCAAAATCTTGGTTATTGTATTTGAATACAAGTACAAAGAAGTGATTTCATCATTGGGTAAGAGTTTGTGCATTTTATTTGAATGGCATGCCTACCACATCACATTTAAATGTATTGCCATTGGGATCATATAGTATGATATTGGGTATGGACTGGCTATACCTTCATATGGCCAAGGTGGATTGTTATGATAAACCCATTCAGTTTGTGGATGACAATGGAGAAGCAAGAGTCTTACAGGGAAAGAAGAAAGCTACATCAGTTAGGATGGTGACATCTATGAAGGAAAGTTGCAGTCGTAGAAAAGGTTGTGTGTTATTTGTAGTGAAAAAGGTAAGGAAGTTGAGGATCTAGATGTTTTGAGTAGGTACCCAGTTGAAGTTCTATAGTAGTTTTAGGATGTGTTCCTTCTAGATATTTTAGGGTTTCCACTTCACAAGGAAGTAGACCTTTCTATTCAGTTAGTGTCAGGGGTAGTTCCAACTTCAAAAGCACCTTACAGAATGAGCACACCTGAGTTCGTAGAGTTGAAGTTTCAATTGAAGGAAATGCTAGACAAGGGATACATTGGGCTAAGTGTATCACCATGGGGCACATCAGTATTGTTTATGAGTAAGAAGGATGGTACTCTCATATTGTGCATTGACTATAGGCATTTGAACAAAGTGACCATCATGAACAGGTATCCATTACCAAGGATTGAGGACTTGTTCGATCAGTTGAAGGGAGAAGTAGTTTTCTCAAATATTGAATTGAGATATCGGTACCATCAGGTATGTATTAGAGAGCAGGATATTACAATACAAATTTCTAAACCAGGTATGGGTATTATGAGTTTGTTTTGGTTCCATTCAGTTTGACTAATGATCCAACTACATTTATGTGCTTTATGAATAGTGTGTTGTGCTTGTATTTAGATAAATTTATTATTCTTTTCATTGATGACATATTGCTATATTCCAAAAATGAGGAAGAACATGTCAAGCATTTGGCCGTAGTGTTGAGATTGTTGAGAGAGCATTAGTTGTATGCTAAGCTCAACAAGTGAAGTTTCTTTCAGACTAAGGTGCATTACTTAGGAAATGTTGTCTCAAAGGATGTGATAGCAGTGGATCTAGAAAAGATAAGAGCTATCATGGAGCGGGCATCTCCTAGGAATGTGGATGAGGTGAGATATTTCATGGGGTTGGCAGGCTATTATAGGAGTTTCATCAAGAACTTCATCAAGAACTTCAAATAGATTCCTTTGCCTATTACATCATTGCATAGGAAAGGTTAGAAGTTTGAATGGACAAAGGAGTGTGAGGCTAGTTTTGAGCAGCTTAAGCAGTTGTTGCCACATGTACCAGTGTTAAAGATTGTAGATCCAGACATAGAGTTTGTAGTATGTACGTATGCTTGCAAGAGAGGACTTGGTGGAGTCCTTATGCAAGAAGATAGGTAGTGTGTTATGAGTCATGGAAACTAAATGAACATGAACATAACTATCCAACACATGATATTGAACTAGAGGCGATCATATATGCGTAAAAAATGTGGAGGCACTACCTTGTTGGTAGGAGGTTTGTATTGATGAGTGATCACAGTGGGTTGAGATACTTGTTTGACTAGCCAAATATGAATGCCAGGAAAGCTAAATGGTTGGCCATGATTAGTGAGTTTGATTTTGATATCAGATACAAGAAAGGAAAGGATAACAAGGTGGTAGATGTTCTTATCAGGTGGATATAGGTAAATCATATAGCATCTATGAGTTACTATGGGATAGATCTACATGATAGGATCTTACAGATAGGTCAACAGGATGTCAGGTATATGGAGATTGTGCACAGATTGCAGAATATTACAGGTATAGATATAGGTAGTAATAAATACATATATATGTAGTGGTATAGGTACAAGTCCATAGGATGTGGACTATTATCTCATGGTAGATGGATTGGTCAGGTTTAGAGAAAGGACATATGTGCCAGAAAGTAGTGAGCTCAAGAAAGTGATCTTGAGGGAGTTTCATGTGAAACCATATCGAGGTCATGTAGGCTATCAGAAGACAATGAGCATAGTGAAGAAATTTTATTATTGGTCGAATCTGAAAAAGGATGTAGCAAAGTTTATGTCTAGCTGTTTTGATTGTCACCAGGTGAAAGCAGAGTGTAGGCATCCAAGTGGATTGCTACAAATGATTTTGATTCTAGAGTAGAAATGGGAGGCCAATTTCATGGAATTTATCACATTTTTTCAGAGGATAGTGAGATATCACGATTCCAACATGGTTGCTATTGAAAATTTGACAAAGGTTGCACACTTCATTCCAGTGAAGTCTACATTCTTAGCTAGTGATGTAGCACATATTTTCATTCAAGATGTGGTCTAATTGCATGGGGTTCCAAAGAAGATTATCTTAGACAGGGATGCAAAGTTCACTTCCATGTTTTTGAAGAAGTTTTTTGCAAGTTTGGGCACAAAGTTGGCCTTCAGTACAGCCACAGGTGCTTCACACAATGAACCTCTAACATATCGCGTGTGTTCAGGACATATTAAACAATACCCTTAATTTGACTACATATTGGAGTGATCTAGTTAACAAGGTGTTGATAGGACTGGATATGTTGGTAGACATGGAGCAGGAAATGCAGATAATCAAGAAGAATTTGAAAGTAGCATATGATAGGAAGAAGAGCTATGCAGATCAAAATAGGTTCTTCAAGGATTTCGAGGTTGGAGAACTAATGTACATGCACATCAAGCTGAAGAAGAGCTCCTTATGGATTACATCATGTGCCACACTGGTACCACAATATTGTGGACCTTAAAATATCATTGAGAGGATTGGACTAGTAGCCTATTGGCTTGCATTGCCTCCGATAGTGAAATTACATGATGTTTTCCATGTGCCATTACTTAAGAAGTATGTTAAACATGTTGATCATGTGATTGATTGGTCTGTATTGCAGGTGGAAGCGAATGGAGAATTCCAGCCGAAGCCTCAGTTTATATTGTAGAAAAAGGTTTTCATGCTCCATAACCAAGAAATAATGCAATTTAAAGTGAAATGGAAGTGCTTTGGTTCTGATGAAGCAACATGGGAGATGGCGGATCAGATATAAGCTATGTATCCTTATTCGTTGGCTGAGTAGATGTTTTGGTATATGATTTTAAATATGTTTTGGTGATGTTCGGTATATGTACATATGTATATGGATGTAAATATCACCATGATATATGTTATAAAGCTCTAATAAGCGGTATCGGTGTAATGTCATTATAGTTGTCTTATTGTTATGTTGTCACATTGGTTTGCTTTTCAACAGGTTGATCATTGTAAATACTTCATTGAGCTATATTATAAAGCTCCATGGGAAGTATGTTTATTTTTCAGTAGTTATGCTAAGGTATAGGTGTAGTTGAATGTCGAGGACGGTGTCCCCCAAGGGGGAGGGTTCTATAACAACCCTGCTGAAAATTCCTTGTCATAAAAGTTAATAAAGTCAAAATAATAACCACAATTTACTGGACACTTACTCCAAATTGAATGTTCGGCAAAACATCCTAGTGGATGTTCATTTTGTTTATTATGGCTAAGGAAATGGCTAAGGATTTGGAAAGGAAAAATGGCATTTTGGCACATTTATTCATGAAAATAATGGAAATTAGGAGAAAAATAAGGATAAATGTCACAAGTTGCATGTGAGGAGTAAATTGAAGGAAAATAATGGAAAATGAATAAAATAGAGACATAATTGATAAAAAGGTTTCTCGGGATCAGTTTGTAACCTTTTGTCAGTTCAGTTTTGGAGCTCTCTCATTATTCTCTCTCTCTCTCTCTCTCTCTCTCTCTCTCTCTCTCTCTCTCTCTCTCTCTCTCTCTCTCTCTCTCTCTCACTCTTGGACACTTAAATTTTTCTTGGAGCACTTTTTCATTAGATCAAGAAAGGAAATGAAGGAAAGAGAAAGGAAGGAGCAAGAAAGGAAGAGAAGGATCAAGAAACTACAACATGATTCTTTGTAGATATCAATTTTCATGTGTGTTTTCCTTGCTAGATTTGGAATCCATGGTATTACATGTGGTTCTTTTGTTGTTATGGCATATGTTTTTCCAGCTATGATAGTGTTTCCAGCCTAGACTTCCCATTTCCAGATAACCATGGTGTGATGGCGTTTTCATGTTTTGGTTGAGCTGAATTGTCAGATGGATTCGAACCTGAGTGAGGTGGATCTTCGAATGATAGAACACATGGCCTAATGACCCCTTAGCCAAATTGTGGTTTGCGGTAAAGTTGTATGTTGTGTTACCTAAATGGGCCTAGGAATCCTCAATCAGTAATGGTGGGATATATGGTAAAGCCTAGAGGTGGGTGCTCTCCATTAGGCCTAATAACCTTGAGATGGTATATGTGGTAAATACTAGAGACTATGTCTTGGTTTAGGGCCTAGTGATCCAGTGTGGATTACAGTAAAGCCTGAGAGAGTAGGAGACACAAAAATTCCTCACGGTGTAGGTGAAGAAATATGGTGGAATCCATGCTGGCTTAGCCTAGTGATCTGGTGGAGATCATGGTAAAGCATGTTATTACATGTTTATTATACTAGAATAGTGATCTAGGATGGATTACGATAAATCCTTGTTTTATTGATGAAGGTGAAGTGGTTTAACCTTGGAATGCCCTGGTTGGTTCTTTTGGTTTCAGTCCCACATTCATGCTTGGAATATGGTATGGGGGTGAATGATCAAAAAGAGATATTTGGCTCAGCCATTCTATGGTTGGGTGGACCGTGGTAGTCCCATCACAGTTTGGATAGTGCATTGATTAATAAGAGGTTATCTCCTTGATATATTATGCATAAATGTATTGGTTTATATGTGGATTTTATGGCTAATGTATGTTCGATATTTATGCTGCTATTATGTTGGTTATAAGAATGTATTATGACAGTGATGATGTACGAGTTGCCTCATGTTTTTATTTGTAAATAGATGAAAAATGTATCTATGACCTAATAGATGATAAGACATCTAATGATATAACGGAACAATGCTTACTAGCGATTATCATATAAGTATGCAACCCCTATGTTTAAATCTGTTGTTTACACCTGTAGATTACATATTTGCGATACGTTTGACAAATTGTTTGTCATGGCTAGTAGGGGTCTAGTAAATCCATTGTTCAATTAATTGCATTTGTATCATCATTACCTTGTTGTCTTTCTATTTTGAAGGTGTCATTTAATTTTGGGTAGTGCCCTATGATCTGGGGCTGAAAAGGTGGCTCAAATCTCAGGGAAGCTCACACAACACTGAGAAAGATAGTCTTTCGATGTTGCCATGCCATGCTATGGGAACATTTAGAGCTCTCTGACGTAGGCATGCCCATGTCATGGGAGATTCTGGGTTTAATTAGTCTAATAACTGAGTGGGACCCAGGGGCTAGTTGCCGAAAAGGTTGGGATGGTTCATGGTAGTCCTCATGGTGGTGTGGAATGTTTGTATGTTGTGTTTCCATCGATTCCACTTCCTTAAGGTCACATAGAAGGTTGAATCCCATCACAGTAGCCTCTCATCACATGTTTAACCCCGTTGGACGATTACTTGGGTAGAGGTGGGAGGAGGGAGTTACAGTGCAAAATCTTAACCTTAATCAAGAGTTGAGGCAAGAAAAAACCCTAACCCTAACCTAAAACATCTAACATGTATCAGGATATATTAAATATTTAATCATCAGAAAAGAGGTTTGATTCTTATCTTATTAAATATTATTCCATAATAGGTAAAATCATTGAGTGACATATTCAACAAGAACATAAGAATTAAAAGGTCATATAGGATTCATATAAACCACAACGTCCATGGAAATTGTATATTGAGTGTTTTTTCTTTTTATTTGGAATACATAATTATGAATAAAAGAGCAAGCCATTAACTTCACTTTTTAGATGGATTTTCTTACATTCAGTTTTATTAAGATACATCTTGTGTTTATTGTGGGTTACCTCTTTAATTTCACTTAGTTTAATAGCTTGTGCATTAAATTCATAATATAAATTATTATATAGTAAGAAATAGTTTCCTATAAAGAGTTTCTTTAATAAAATATTTATGATATTTTACAATCACTATGATAAAAAAAGAGAAGAGAAGAGTGTAAATTAAATCTTAAATATACCTACATGGAAAGTAATAAGCAATATTAAAAACTTTTAAAATAGTATTATAAGATTTAAAGAAAATATGGTATTATTTTATTCAAAAATGCTTGTAGGAAAATATATTAGCATTTAAGTTTTGATTGGTAAAATAATTAAAAAAATTATTATTTAAAATGTTATGAATTTATGTATTTTGCATGTCAACTCATACTAATAAAGAAAATTTCAAAAATAAAGTATATAAATCATTTATAAATAATGATGACATTGTTTGCAATTTAATATGGGAAAGGTGTTGTCACATAACATTACATTTAAAAATGAGAAAGTAATACTTATATTAACAAATAACAAATTGGTCCATAAATAAAATACTTTAATTTCCACCTTAATTTCACATCTCTGTATAAAGAGATAAAGTATAATTGAAAGAAAATGTAATGTTCTAAATGCTATATATATATAAAACAAGAAAATATTTTATTTTCCATAATAAACAAAATATTTCATAATTTAAGTTTAAAAAAAGAATCTTATATATTTCACTTCTTATTACTAGGAGATGTGTAATTATTTCATTCTTAAGATGAATTTGATACATAAGATTTAAAAAAAATTAATAATAAAGAAAAGTTTAATATGGGTTATACATTAAATATTTCAACATGCATGTTGAGTAAAACTCATAAGAGAAAGAGTGAGATGATTCTTATTCCATTAAAATGTGCTTTGAGATTTATAATTCTATCAATGTTTAATCTAGATTTGATATATTAAATTTCAAAAAATACTAATAAAGAAAAAAGTAAATACATGGATACAAGGTAAAATATTAATAACAAAATTATTCAATTTGTGTGTATAAACATATAAAGATAGAGTGTGTGTTGCTCAAAACTAACATAGATCCATCTAACTCTGAATCTACCAAGAGCTTTGAAGAATCAAAACTCACGAGGCTCAAACATTTCCTCAAGTTCTACACTAAAAAATAGGTTTGCATCTAGAGGGATTTGATCCCTCTCCCCGCTTCGTAGATCTAGAGTTAGATGGATCTATGCTAGTTAATTTTACATTCATATGAAAATCGATATTAACTTAGTATGAAATCTTTTTGTTTCTAGAATAAGTATTTTTTCTGCATAATAATTAAAGTCTTAATATACGTTACCTCTTTTAAATTTTAACTTAGAATAAACTTTAATTCTTCAGATTTATGAAAATTAACATACCATACTCATTTCTGAATTTAAAACTATACTAACCTTTAAAATAATAATAATAATAACAACAACATCATTTTCAACACAAACTTTATTTTGGTTACTTCAATAATTAGAAATAACACTTATTAGTATACATGTAGATTTGGTTTGTTGGTTAGTTAGGTCATTGAAATATTTTCTCAACAAGCAATCTCCTTTTTTGGAATTTGTTGGATCTCATAAGCATTATATATGTGCCATGTACTTGTGAGTTTTGTGGTGAAATAGGAAGATAACTTTGTGTGTAATCTTTGCATTATGTTTTATTCTCTAATTTTTTTACTGGTATCAAAGACTTTATGAGCTTCACTCCCTCGAGGGAGGGCCCGAGAAGATGAAAGAATTATAAAGACTAAATCCCTAGTGTGTACATAAAGTAATCACAGGTTACATTATTGTGTCTCAGTATTTGTTTTGTGTACTTTCTGTGTGGAGTGTGATATGTTCTTTTCAAACTGGCTCAACACATTTGACATAGTCGAGGAGGAAACCATGCCTTACGACCAACATTCATGAACTTATTCATGAGTGGCTCTAGAGTGAAAACCAACTTCGTTTGTACTTTCTCAGGCTTGTTCCCCACTTCTGACATGATTTGGGATGTTATTCCTTGAACACTGCAATCAGAGCATCTCACTTCAAATGAAAATGTTCTATCTTCTTCTCCTATCACTAGCTTGATGGAAAGTTGCAGCCATGGATCCCATAATATATGTCCTACCAAGGTAAAATTTAAACACATGGACATGTTGATTCCTTGGCATAGGGAATAAATCAATGGTCTACCCTAAACCATAGCGTAAGGCAAAAGGACCGCAAACCTAATATGTGAAGTAAAAAATATGGAAGGGGAGGTTGATCCTATCGGGTCTGATTCATGGATTATTACTGCTATCCTTGAGAGTTTTGATTCATATGAGATTTGAAACTCGGATTAGATACCACCATTGTATTGGTCAGATCGCTTAATCAATCCCCAGTTGGATTATTGTTTCAAGTTGCTATGTGCAAAGGAAATAATCACATGTCGATGGCTTTGGATTTTGTAATACAAATATTTTTTGCTCACAATTGAGCCATGAAGGTCACAAGAAGAAACTTCTTTCAAATGATGAGCAAGTTGATTTCTCTTATGGAGTGGGGAGAAAAGGGGACATCGACTATGAGACACATACTCTATAAGGATATCTGACATCGCTTTACAGAGAGCAGGATCAACTCTCAAACCCTACTTCAGAAATCTATGACAATGTCATAGGTATAGATTCAGAGCCATGGTATTGGGATCGGTATGATGCAAGCCATCAAAATTCTCATTCCATAATGCCACGTGGTGTATCCATTAACCATATGGAAGAAAGAAGGGTATGTACAGTGTCAAATTACTTACATATCAAATTTGTTGTCTCTCCTTTAAAGAATTTGGCATGGTTGTAGAGTGTTAGTCCCTATAAATGATTTTATTGTGGTGGAACATATTTTTATGGATAAAATGAGTTGAATGTCGTGTTTACTTGTCTCGTTTTGATTGGAATCAAAGATTGAAGTTGCACTAATATAATGAAATGTCTTAGAGATTAAAATACAAAAACATAATGAGATTCATGACCTCAATATGAAGTTTGGTTAGAATTTGTCACCCTAACAAATGATCGGGAAGTTTGGAGATCCAAAACTATCATCAATGAAATTTGGTCCAACGATAGTATGTGACAATGATGTTGAGTTCAATAGAAAGCTTCTCATACTCTTCAAAACTAACTATCATTGACTTATTTTTTTAGTTATTTAAATATTTGTTATTTTGTAAAAAGTGTAGAACCAATTGTTGAGGAGTGTTACATAATCCAAAATAGTGGTTCTTGGCACTAGAAACCCTTTAAAGCATCACTAGTTCGATTGTTTCTACAAAGTATTACGGTTAGTTGTTTTTGGCACTCAGAAGCCCTTGAACATTGTGATCTAGATTTATGAAGGAGTGAAATGAAATATAAATATAAACATAAACACAGAGAAATAGTGAAACAAAACATCAATTCTTTAATAACAAATTATTGAAAGTTGTTTACATGCAGAATGGAAATAAACTAGCTTAGTTGATGATAGTTTATCTCTAAGAAGAGATGTGGCCTTCTGAACAATGTTACAACAAGTCCTAAATGCCTATTTATTATCAAGAAACAATGGAAAACCCTAAACATCCAAAAACCTAACCCTAGGAGATGAAGCGTCAAAAGTATGTGGGCCTCGTTGGGGTAAATTAGTGCATCAACTTCCTGGGATCGTAACTTTCGCATACGATCTCCATTTGACACGTACAATACCTTGCTAGAAATATCCATCTAAGGAATACAACTTTCATTTGCAACTGTGTTTTCTCATTTTCCAAAAAAGAAAATTGTTTAGGGCCAAAAACAGTGCCAAAAGTTCAAGACGTGAAAACATGTCAAAAATAGTAAATTGTGCTACAATTAACAAAATTGAAAAAAACATGGGGTCCAAGTGAAATAGACTAGTGGCCACCAATATCCAACTAGATCAAAATGGCTAGAGGTTATAGTGTGAGATCCTTGTGTGTTAGAAAAGTCAAGTTGTTTGATCAACTTCTGAATACATTTAGTATCTAGACCACTTTCCTAGCAACTAACTTATAGTCAAAAGTGAAATATTCGATAGATGGTGGTTCATTACTTGCATATTTTATTGTGGAAGCCCCGACAAGCTAGGTATGTCAATATTGTTGATATTACAAGTTCGTCAACAATGGTCGGAGATAGTTGCAGCTTAAATGAGCCAATTGGCTGGTAGATTGTGGTGGAAAAAAAGTGTGGTCTGTGAGATTTCATAATGGATAGAAGTATCAGACAAATGTGACTTATATCCGAAATGTAATTTGCAAATTTTTGTAATATTAATTATGTAATATAAACATTAAGAGAAAGACTTAAAAATAATATTTATATTAGCATATAGGTAAATTTGGTTCATTAATTGATTACATGGTTGAGATATTTTCCCAACAAGAAATCAATCTCCTTATTTAAAATCAATTGGATTTCATAATCATTATATACATCATGTATTTATAAGTTTTGTAATGAAATAAAAAAATAAATTTGTGTAACCTATGCGCTGTGTTTATTCCTCTGATTTCTTCGTTCAAAATCGAGAACAACAACGGGCCCACATTTAAATCAGAAAATTTCCCAAACTACCAAACTTGTATCAACAGGTCCACACAAAAGTTTAATATGTGAAGCAACAAAAGTTGTATCAACAGGTACACAAAGTTTAATATCTGAAGCAACAAAAATTGTATTAACCGGTACACAAAAGTTTAATATTAAAGCAACAAAAAAAAGCCAATTCGTCATGAAACTGCAGTGTTAACTGAGAATACTAAAGTGGTGTTTTCTTTCTATGTTAGCTGCACTGCTGTCTGACTTCGCGTTTGCTATAAAGGTTGGAATCCCTACCGTATACATACACGAGATAAATAAGAGAACTGAATAAATCACTCTTTTTCTTTCCAATTCAAATTTCAGCGAATGATGTCAGAGGGTCTGGTTTAAGACAGTCACTCCCATCGGAAGATTACACGTTAATTTGATATTAGCAGCAGACTGCCAATAAAACGATATCAGTCAGAAGGAACCACTGACTGTGCGATAAATCTTCCTGCACTTGCACGCCATGATAATATATTTAATATTGATGAAGTCCAAGGACGAATAATTGCCCTCTGACGAATATATAATTTATAATAATAATCCTCTTCAACTATTACACCAGATTTCCACATTTTTTTCTTCAAAGGGTAAATCCAATTCTGCCATTTGGTCGTTCATGTCGAAGCTCCCATGACGTTGAAATTTTGCATTGCAATTAAGATCGGAAGGTTGAAATAATAAAATATCCATTTTTTTTTTAAATCCTAAATAATAATATTCAATTTTTTCAAAATTCTAGAGGATAGGATTTAATTTTTTATGAAATAATGTAATATTTTTAACAAAATAAAAAAAAAATATAAAATAAATTATTAATAAGTTTTATGACTTTTTATAATTTTAACAATAATATTATAATGTCATTATTTTAATATTTTTGATATTTATCAAAAACAATTATTATTGTGATTACAAAGTTTAACTAATTTACATATTTTATTGCAATGTAAGTCAGTTATTCTATTTTCAGAAGGAAATTTTCAATCCTTGAATTTATCTAATTGCTAATTTGTGAAATATTAGACAATAAAATCGAGACAATTAGATAATTGACTGTGCCCATATCTATCTGATTACCAAAAATTACCAAATATTAAAGAATGAACCTATTACAATAAAATTAAAGCAGTGAAATAATGGACTACTTCCATATCAATCTGATTACCAAATATTAAACAAATCAACAATCGAAATAAAAACACATTTGGTTCACTGTGATATAAATGAGTTAAATTGGAGAGGCCTTAACGTTTGACTGAACCGATGTTCTATGTCACAAGAAATGGGAGAGGCTTCGTTGGGATTCAATGAAACCTATTCAACGGCAGTTTATCCGTCCACTGCATTTAATTTTTTCGTTATACCAACTATTTCAAAATGACCTGCCCGTTTCCAAGTTTGACAGAGAGATCCAAACTCTTTTAACAACCCTTTTAAGCTTTTTTTTAAACTTTGCAACTCATTTATATTTATAATCGTAATCTAAATAGTTTAATTGTCATTTTATTTTATTTATAAATTTTAAAACCATTAAAT
>APFE031174485.1:111739-132803 GCA_000404065.3 Pinus taeda | reverse complement strand
TGGATCATCAAACATAGCCTTTGGAAAAAATTTCCCCTAAGACCTAGGACCTAAGACGCATGAGGGGATTAACATTTTCAACCCTCAAGACTCTTTACATCATGACTTTAACAAATTTTACATCTTCAAGGGGAAAAAGCCCTTTGACAGACCCTCATAGACCACCTAGTTCTGCGACCAAACATAATCTAGCAGATTAACACACTAGGATTCTCCTAAGGCTCTAATGATAAAATTCATTCCGGCTTTGGGATCAGGTTGAAGGAAAACTCTGCCGATCATGGATCGGTGAGACGAAAAACCTTCCGGAATGAAGATTATCACTAGAAAATTAGGTCCACCTAGGAAATTCACATACATGACACAGCTCTGCAAAGATTATTTACATCAAAATGCAGACTGGGTTTACAACTTTAATAAGATCAGGAGAATGACGATGACTGCTGAATGGCACGAACATCTCGATCAAGCGCTGCCCCTTTTTTGCGAAAAAAAGGGGTTGTACTGCTATGGGAAGTTGACACGCAGCGGTCAACAAGCGGATCATCCCCTACAACAATGTAGTATAGGTTTGGTTCTGCATCACTCTTCGTGAAACCCATCTATTGCAAGTAAGTATCAATCCTCGAATACCAAGCTCTCGGAGCTTGCTTAAGTCCGTAGAGTGCTCGCCTCAACTGGCATACATGGGTCTCTCGCCCAAGTACCTCAAAGCCACGTGGCTGCTCAACAAACACCTCCTCCTCTATAACTCTGTTCAGAAATGTAGTCTTCACATCCATCTGATGGATCTGCCAACCCATTTCTGTAGCAATAGAAATAAGGGACCAGATAGAAGTGTACCAAGCTACAGGAGCGAAGGTATCATCATAGTCAACTCTCTCTATCTGTGAGAACCCTCTAGCCCCAAAACTCGCCTTGAGCTTCTCAATGCTGCCATCCTCAACATGCTTGATCTTGTAGAGCCACTTGGAAGTCACAACTGACTTGCCCTCAGGGCTAGGCACCACTTCCCAGACATTGTTCTTAATGATAGAGGCATACTCCACCATAGCCTCTCTCCATACCTCCTGGCTAGCAGCCTCCTCATAGCTAGTAGGCTCAGAGTCAACAATGCTGGTAGCCTTGGCTACATAACTGCAAAACTGCTCAGGTGGCGCACTCTCCTTGTTCACCCTCTTCGGAGGACCAACGAACTCTTCTTCCTTCAAGGTGTCTTGAAGCCACTTGGGCCTCCTCTTCCCTGAAGAAGCTTCCCCATGGGGAAACTCTTCCTCTGCCCTCCAGTCCAGTGAACCTAAAGGTCTACCAACTGACCTTGGTGTGCCTGTACCAGCACTTGTCCTCGAAGAACCTGTACTTGCACCTGTGCCCGTGTCAGCTGAAGTGCCATGTGAACTCTATACTAGTGGACTCCCTAAAGAAGTGTTCACTGAACTCGCCATTGGTGCCCCAGATGTCATTGACATTGAAGTACCTCCTGTACTACTCAATCCAGAACCTTGAGTTCCTGCTCCCTGTACCTAACCTCCTTGCCGAGGAGAAGTCTGTGACTCTGTCTCATCATACTCCCATGATCTCCGATAGGCCCTCTTCTCCTCGAACTTCACATCCCTCCTAATCACCACTCTCCATTTAGAAGGAATGAAGATCCGATAAGCCTTCGAAGTCTCACTGTAACCCATAAAGATACCCTTCTTTGCCATGGGTTCCAGCTTAAGAATGTGTGAGACATCCAAAGATATGAAGATGTCCCACATGAGGCTTCTCACTAGTGAAAGCCTCTTCTAGAGTCATATTCCCCAATATTTTGTGAGGACTCCTTTTCTGAAGATAAACAATAGTATTACAGGCCTCAACCCACAAAAACAAAGGCAGCCCTTGATCATGAATCATCACTCTAGCAACCCCAACAATTGCTCTGTTCTTCCTTTTAGACACCCCATTCTGCTGGGGGTTGTAAGGAACCATGAACTCTCTCCTAATGCCCTCCTGTGCACAAAAGTCAGAAAACTCACCATCGGTGTATTCACCATCGTCTGACCTCAAGTCTTGAATCTTCCTACCTGTCTGTTTTTCCACAAGAGCTTTGAACTCTTTAAAGCAATTGAAGACCTCGCCCTTGGTCTTCAGGAAATATATCCAAGTCTTCCTAGAGTAGTCATCAATGAATATAACATAATACTCATAACCACCCAAAGACACATGAGGCGTACAACCACTAACATCAGTATGAATCAAGTCTAGTATACATGTAGATCTGCTGTCGCTTGTTGGGAATGGTAACTTGGTGTACTTGCCCAAAGCACACCCTTTGCAAACCTCATAATGCTCGACACTGAAATCAAGAACTCCAGTAGTGATCTCCCTTAGTGCTCTCAATGCTCCATGATGCATATGCGCTATCCTCGGTGGCTTTAACTTGCACAAGTCTCTATTGTTGGTGGTACTAGTGTGAGTGCTGCCAGATGTGCTACTCACCAATGCTCTTGTTGGCTGAAAACTGGACCTGTATAGTTTCCCAGAGTAGACTCCAATCACTTGGCTGAAGTGATGGAATCTCCCCTGGGATGCATCAATACCTGCCCTCCTGAGAAAGTGACATCAAACCCCTTCTCCTCCATAGCAGACACTGAAATCAAGTCCTTCTTCATCCCTGGAACATACAAAACATCCATGACGTTCGAAGGAGGCAAAGACTCCCTCTCAAAGGTCACAGTCTCCACACCAACAAATCTCACATTGCGGTCATCTCCTAGTACAATCTCAATATCAAGTTCCCTCTCTGCAAGCTCTGAAAAGAACTTCCATGCACCTGTCATATGACAGGAAGCCCCGCTGTCTATGTACCACACATCAGATGATGTACTCCTACTAGATGTAGAAGTAATAAATGCAAAGTCCTGGTCAAATTGTGAAGCAAACTGCTCCACCTTTGCCGATAACACCCTACTTCTTGTTGTTCTTCCTCTTAGGACATGTAGGAGCATAGTGTCCCATCTTCTGACATGCCCAACATTTGACTTTGGACATATCCGTATCTTTCTTCTTCTTCTTCTCCTTTCCCTTAGCCCCATCTGACGAGGCCCTTTACTTGGCCTTCCCTATGCTCTTCCCCTTGGTTATCAAGGCTACATCCTCCTCATCTGCTATCTTCACTCCACCACTGCACACAATCATCCCAGAATCTGTCCCAATTGGGAAGATTCTCCCTAGAGGTAACGACATTTCCAAAGACCTCCCAGGTCTTAGGAAGTCCCGCTACAACTCTGCTGACTAACTCTGTGGGTGCAACTGCCTTACCAATAATAGTCAAATCATCACTTACCTATTTGACCCTACCAAGATAATGAACTACACTTTCTGCCTTTGTCATCCTAATGTGTTGATCTGGGGTAGCATCGAATGTGCTCTAGCCTTGAAAATTGGTGGAGAGGCTAAAGCACATGAGATCTCCAAGACCCAGAAATGGTTTGGGCAGATTCTAACCGGTTTGGGAGATATTAAAATAATTAATATTTTTAATGGAGTTCCTAAGTCTAAATTTAGGAAAAATAAAATATTAATGGGTATTAATATAAAATTGGGTGAGAAGGTCCAAAAGTCATGGATCAAGCCAAATCTAATCTTAGTTGTTGATTAGAGATTTAATCTCAGTTGTTAATTGAACAACAGGAAAAATATAAGAGGAGGCTTGAGGGTCAGTTGGAGAATACACTAGAGTGATTAGTCATCCATTTTGCTAGAGCTGGGTTGCTAAGCAAAGTTGAATCAGTGATCAATAGCAAGGGGTAGTGAGTACGAGGCAGAGAGGCAGGGAAAATACTGGGAGACCAACACAGAAGTAGAAAGAGCGAGAACAACAGTCAGTCCAGGCTACACAAAGCCTAGTAGAGGCAACGCAGAGCCGAGAGAGACTGGGCTCCCAAAGGCTGCGCAGTGCCTCAAAGGGCTGACGCAGAGGGTCTTGTGGATGGCGCAACAGGCTAACGCAGAGGCTAGAAGGGCCAGCGCTGAGCTTCAGTTATGCCGGAGAGGGTTTCGTGGGACAGGTTTTCTGAATACCTGTTTTCGGATATGGAGGTATTGTTGTGGTGTATTTTTCTCTGTTGGGTGAGTCGGATTAGGCATCCAGTTGTACTCAGATAGATTACATAATAATATGACCCTCTAAATAGCTGCACCGGTTATCCCACGTTAGGTTTTTTCGGGGACATTGGTTTAAAATAACGGTGTCACTTGTGTGCTTGTTTTCTTTCAATTGATGATCTATAGATGTTGATACTGTACTTGTGTTTATTTTCAATATTTACATGGTAAATAACTTGTTAAGTAGTTAAACAAGTAGGTGAAATAAACTAGATAGTACAGGAAGAATTTCTAATGGGTTAGACTTAGAAATTCCAACATGGTATTAGAGGGTGATTGTAGATCACAGAAAAACTGAAGGCATTAGCTTAGCAGAGCATTTGCAGTAGATTCAACTGTCCCAAGTGATAGAGCTGATCCTTGCAGAAAGCGATAGAGGAAGTAGTGACGCAAAGGGACTGCGTCATTAGTCTGGGCCAAAGAGAGGCAACGCAGTGGCTGAGGAGGGCAGAAATAGGCTCACGCAGAGGCCAGGAGGGTTGACGTAGTTGGTTGGGGGAGCTTTTTGCTGGTTCTGGGATTGCGTAGAGCCAAGAGGCTCAATCCTTCAGTTGCTGGGGCATAGGAGGTTGTGGGTAGTTTGCGGAGTGAAGTTGGTGGGGTATTGTGGTTAGAACAGTACCTAACAGGGCAAGACCAAGGTAGAAGAAGTTGCTGCCAAGGCGGATTTCTAGCCAAGGAATCCGGATCAGTGTTGCAGTTGAACAGACAATCGGAGTGAGGCAACTTGGTGTTGGCAGAAGGATTTCCAGGAGGGAAATCGGGACTCAGAGGGAGTCTAGAAGAGAACTTCCAGGCGGGAAGTAAAGAGACTCAGCAGGAGTCGAACTGAGAACTTCTAGGTGGGAAGTAGAGAGACTCAGCAAGAGTCGAACCGAGAACTTCCAGGCAGGAAGTAGAGAGACTCGGAGGAGTCGACAGAGAAGAGCAGAGAGATGGCCGTGAATGGGTTGAGAGATTAGGACAGGCTAGACGAAGTGTTCAACTTTGTGGTCTGGAAGGCTAGGATCTTGTCCATTCTAGATAGACATTGCATCAAGGGCTTCGTCTTGAGAGTGATAGCTATCCTAGTTGACCCGGTAGCTAATGAAAGGTACGAGGAGGCAACGGCTAAGGCTAAGTGCATCATCCTTGATGGGGTTAAGGATCATGTGGTACCACATATTGCTGAGAAGGAACTAGCAAAGGAGATATGGGACGCCTTGAAGACATTGTACCAGTATACTTCCGTGCAGAGGAAGATTCTCCTGGAGAATCAGCTAAGGGCATACTAGATGCAAAAGGGAGAGCAGATAGAGGTCTTCCTCGGTTGGTTGAAGGAGATCCGTGACCAACTAACTTCCATAGGGGCCATGCTGGATGAGGAATTAATGGTGAGGACCACACTTATTGCAGTTTCCGAGGATTGGGAGGTATTTTTCTAGAGCATACTAGGCAGGACAAGTCTTTCGGATTGGGAAGAACTGTGGGTGGCTCTTTGTCAAGAAGAGATCAGACTGCTGACCAAGGCGGGGAGTAGCAGCGAAGGGGTCATGATCAAGAAGGAGGAAGAAGAGCATGTGGCTCTAGCATCTGTGGGAAGCAGGAGAAGAGGAAGAAGAAGGACCTCTCCAAGGTCAAGGCTTCCATTGTGGAGAACTGGGTCATTTTGCGAACCAATGTCCAAGGTAGAAGAGTAAGGGAGAGGCTTTTGACTCGAAGGTAGCGCCAGCGAAGGCGGAGAAAGAAGTTGAGGAGGATGACAATTTTGCCATGAGTGCTCATGCACCTCTAGAGAAGAGGTGGGGAGACATCGAGCTGTAGTTAGGACGACTACAGGCGATGAGGGGCAGGATCCTTGAGGAACCCAACCTCTTCGATTGTACCTTGCTACGGGAGCCCCGAAGAGGAGTAGCAGGAATGGCAGATGTCGTTAGAAATGGATGCGGATGAAGCAGCGGAGAGTGCTACAGTGCAGGAGTCCCCGGACAGTGCGAGGTTAGCAGGTTGCAACCGTGCAAGAAGCATGGGACTATTGCAACAGTGCAGGATAACACAGAGAGGTGTGCAACGGTGTGAGATGCAAGGAGTTGTACACTTTTTGGACACTTTTTCCCAGGTAGAGACTAACCCATGGGAAACCACTTGTCCAAGGTACATTAAAAATCAACATTATTCTAAATATTATAACACTGAAATTTCCATCGCAATTTCATCAAGTTACTCACTTCTGGGGATGGGTTTCTGTGCTAACAGGACGCTATTCTAATTCAACAGAATCTGATTTTACTTCTGTATTTCTTCATGTTCAAATATGATAGATTAAGACAGCTCAATGACTAAGACAAATGCACTACAATCATAATATGGTTAGAGAAAATTTGAAATTCACAATCAGTGTCCAAATTATCAAACTTCATTGGATGTCTCTTCTTAAGTAATCTATACTGGAAATGAACACGTTCACTTGGCATAATCATGTTCACAACAGATAGCATTTCTTGAGAAGTTTAAAATAATGACATACTTGGTTTGGCCATGTTTTTGTTGTTGCTGAATGTTGTACATCCAGCATTTGATATCCACATTTTACCATTAGTACAACGGGTTCAATATCTGCTGTGGAAGGTATACCATCATGGTGTGCCACAACATCTTCAACAGATGTCCATAATGCAGTTGTTCCAGAGCTTCAACACGGCTTTTCAATTTCTTACATGGTCTTTTAAGTAATTGTGGCATTTCCTTTGTTGTGCTATCATATTATTCTTTCCTGAATCTTTCTAAAATTGAATGTCTTCGACATATTCGGATGATTCTTCTATGCAAGTTTGTTCTGTGTCACCATTTTTCTCATTGAAATAATAGTCTGCATCTCTGCTCCATGAAGTGTACTGACAAAAATGATTTGGTGCAGCGGTACGCATAAATAAATTCTCAATAATCAGACAAACATTTTATGAAGTCAACCCAAGAAATTATTTGCAATATCTCTTTGGTGGGTCACACTGATCAACAGAGTCTTATGCCTATTATTTCTCCTTTTTAATTCAACATAAAATGTATCTTAAGAACTCTTGGAAATTGTTACGATCCGTGTTGCAAATTGACTGGCTTCACATTGGAACCCTTTGTGTGCTGCTTTGACTTACCACAAAGAATTCCATCTCTGCTCTAAGTATGCTGCCAGAGGTACCCAGAGAAGACATAAACTCAACAAGGATTCAATCACAAAAGCAGCGACGATGTGGATATTGAATGTGTAACTTATTTCATTGTTCTTTCACAAAAAAAGTTGAATGTGTAACTTATTTCATTGTTTTTTGACAAACAAAAGCAGAATAACATGCACGCAAAGGAAATAAGACATTCAACAATCTCAAAAGTGACATTACAATATAAATATCTTGTATAACAAGCCCCATTGACTTATTTTGGTCATTATTGGTCTTTAATATAAATTAAATGAACTAGGACACATAAGAAATTGTTAAATTTGCAAAATTCATACTTTGACTTACCTTGAACCACACATCTCTAAGGTCTATTGCAATATCACTGATGCTAAACAAGTGTGTAGTAAAGTTAAGTCCATTGCTTAAATGGTTCTCATGCAAACCTCTCAATGAACAAAGTTTTATTTGTTTTACAGGGATCCATCGTAGAACAATACCTCTATTGGTATCACCTTATTTATGTTGAACTTTTGATTGTAGGACTGTGAACCCTCAACCTATTTGTTGTATGGATAAAAAAATGATCTTGAAATTCATCAGTTTGCTCCATAATTTTTCCTCTATTTTTAGTGAAGACCCTTTTTCATTCAACTCAATTTCTCTTTAAGCTTATGCATGTATCAATTAGCACAAAGCAGAGATCTCTGGATTAAATTTGTTTGTTAGGAATAATTGGATTGTTGAGTATATAGATTCCTATGAATTTACTATTCTAGTTCCATGTGCTATGTTTTTTCTAGTTCCTTTTTTTTATCAGCTCATCACATGATCTCTTAAGGCTACAATCCCATCTATTATTATGTTGGTGCTAATCTTCCTTGTGTTTTCTTCAACTTTAACTCTTATTTTTTAGATAATGCTTGAGGTATATATTTCTCGCTTTCTGGTTTTAAACATGCAATAACATATCCATTTCAATTTTGCAGTGCCCCATCAACATTTGAACGCAGATTCCAAATTGCACAACCATTATTATATAAAAGGCTTCAAGAAGTTTCCCCCAAGAAGGCACTCTTTTTTCCAAGCTTTCATTTCTATTTAAAGTTATATGGTTATTTGTTTCGAAGGGTGTGCTTTTCATTTGATGTTAGTTTGCTTTTGGGTCAAAATTCCCTCTGGATTAAGAAATTATAGTTATCACTTTGTATTTTTTAGATGTGTCTAAAAAACATTTGAATTATGTTATGAACCATCAAAGCATAACCTACACTACTTGAACTACGGGACATGTTTTTGGTAGTGTATGTTGAATTTTGTAGCTATGGTTAGTCTTCATAATTGATATTTTAGCCCTTGAAATCTATATGCAATAATTAATATTAGACATGTTCTTCATGTCGGTTTCAAAAGAGAAAATTTATGAATTTCTAAAAGTTGGATTTTTGGCTCCAAATGACAAGTCGGCCCTCCAAAAGATGAAGTTGGCCCTAGTGAAGGGACACACCCATTCTGTCTCTTGAAATGCCTATATATAGGCCATTTGTTCTCCTCAACAAGGCAAGAATTCAGTTGATTCAACTCTGAGGCAGAGAACAAGACGAATACGAGGCAGAGAAGAAGATGAATCTGAGGCAAAGGACAAGACGAATCTGAGGTAGAATATAAGACAAATCTGAGGTAGAGTATTGGACAAATCTGAGGCAGAGTAAGGACAGATTGAGGGCAGAGTTTCTGGGCTTACTAAAGCAGCAGGACCAAGATTCTTGGGTGTAGTAGGCTGAATTTTGGCCCTAGCAGATCAAATCAGCTTGGTTGTATTGGGTAAACTGGTGACTTGACATGAGGGCTGGTTGACCAGGTTTGACCAAGGCTGCATTGTTGGTCAGTTTGACTTTCTATTTGACTAGAAGAATTAGATGTATCTCTGTTGAGGGCACCAAGCTTAAGATCCTTGGATTATTTGATCCCTAAGCCCTACTAAGGAAACCTCCCATGTGTTGGATTGTGTCCATCACTAAAACGAGTAGAGTTGTTGTTGAGGTGACAGTGGTAACACTAGTGTTGCACCTTGCCTAGGTCACCTAGTGGGGCTTTGCCTTATTGATTTTTGTAGCTCAGGCAGGTATTTCTAAACAAGCCTTGTGTCTAGGTGTGCAGAAGTCAACCACATTCTCCTTAGAACACTTGCTCTAGTGTGAGCAAGTTGCAAAGTGTAACTTAGCTTAAGTCTAACATAAGAAAAAACACATATTAATATGTTGGGCTAATAGAAACTTAGGAAAAGTAAAGTAATTTGTTTTAGTGTATAAGTTTTAATATTAGCCATTGATCTCAAGTGAGTGAGATCTAATCTCGACCATCAATCATTGTGAGATTAGGATTAGGGCTATGTGAAAATTATGTAACCGAAATGCTATTGCAGCAATTGGAAATTATTCTCCTAATTGTTAATTTGATTTAACAATTTATTTACTGTTTCCTACAACGAACACTGAATAACTCACATTGCAACCTACACAAATAAAATTGTGGAAGAATAAACACTAGAAGAAATGCTAGTACACGCACATAAAATAACATAGTTATTTTGGACAAAATTCCTCGGAAAAATCCAACTTGGGAAAACTGGTGCAACAACTGAGGGTTTTAATATTAAGCAACAGAGATAATTTGAGTACAACTAGATGCCGAAACTGGCAATCCTATAGAGAAAAATTGACAAGAAAATTTAGTGAGGAAATTTCTTCACTCCACAGGCAATTTCCCGGCACCACTTGCCTTCAAAATTTTGGCCTTCTAAGGCACTGCGTAGTTGGCTGGACGAATTTCCTTTTGCTGGATTCTGATGAAGTCGTTCTGCCTTCTGCTAACCAAAAAGAGGCTTCTCTGGCACTCTTGGACTCCTTCTCGACCTTTGGAACTGAAAACGTCAATCTTCCTCAACAAATCAACTTTGCCACTAGGGGCTACTGCATAGCTCTGCATCAACCTCATTGTGGCTCACTTGCCTCTTTGCAAATGCACTCATTGGATTTGGAAACCTTCCTCCGGCTTCACTATCCTTGCCCCTCTCTCATTGCTTCGATCTCACTGACTCTTTCTCCGGCAATTGACTGCTGCTACTCTGGAAATCGATCTACTCATTAAATCGAATTGCTGAAGTGTATTCTCCAAGTGCCCATCGAATTCTTCTTATATTCCTATGTTGGGGCTCCAACAACCAAGATTAAATCTTAATCGATGACTAGGATTAACTTGAAGTTGGTCCGTGTGAGTTTTTAGATCATTCACGTCTTGACTTAATTAATTTTGATTAATTAACCATATTCCCTATGTTTAGACTTAGGAAATATTTAAAAACTGGTTAATAATCTAATTAAGTAATTTCTAGGTGGAATTTCCAGAAACGATTTTTGGGTTTTGGAGATCTTCTGTGTTCTAGCCTTTCTACAATTTTTTTTGGCCAGAAAACATTTGATGCTACAAAAACTAACACTCCCTCTCAGTGAGGAATGTGTTCTAGTGCTATACTGCACACCCTGCAGCAGCACCCTGTCTTTGCATCATCTCCTGTCACGCTGTTGATGTCTGTGCAACTTTGATATGTGCTGCACCTATGCTGCTGCTGCCCACCAACCACTGCACAACTCTGATGTGTGTTGCACCTATGCTGTTGCTGACACTCCCATACTGCTGCCATCACTGCATTTGCATTGCAACTCCCTTTCATCTGTTGCTGCTACAACTGAGAAGCATCCTAAATATTGAATCAACTGTGATCAGCATGATGCATCTGTCTTCCGAGTCCTAGTTGCTTCTAGCTACTACTCCGTCTACTGAAGACTCTGCGCTGTCGCTGACTCTGCATTGTGCCAACTGCATTGCTGCCAACTCTGCACTGCGCTCCCCAACATCTAACTGCTGCTAGTCTGCAACTGTCACTCGTCCTTTGACTGCATCTACTACCACTGATCCATCCTGCTACTGAATACTGTGGCTCCCCGTAGCAAGGTAATGATCCATGAGGTGGACTTAAGGATCCTGCCCATCTGTAGACCTCTGGGGCTACAACACCAAATCTCCCCACCTCACTCATGGAGGAATGTTTGCAAACATGGCGAAGTCTTCCTCCAATCTGGAGGACAACATATCGATCTCAGCATGAGCTACAACCTGGTCCTGCTTCTCTTGTCCTTCTTCCTGAGAGGACACTGGGTACTGTAGTGATCAAACTCACCACATCTGAAGCAATTGACCTTTGACAGGTCCTTCTTCTTCTTCCGTTGTTCCCGTTGTCCCCGATTGGGACCATTTGATGTGAGGGCCGCATTCTCCTCCTCCTTCACCTGCTTCGATCCGCTGCTGCCATTGATGGAGCTCTTCAATAGAGCTCGTCTAAACTCCTGTTGCAAATCGGCCCACATCCTGTCCCACCTTGGCAAGGTATCTCTGCCCAAAATACTTTGGACGAATACCTGCCACTCCTTGGAGACACTGTTTAGTGCCAATCACACTAGCTCTGTGGTTGAGGCGTTGCCCAACAACTGCAACTGGTCCTGGACCTCCTCAATCCTGGTGAGGAAAGAGTCTATGCCTTCCCCATTTTGCATCCAGATGGGCCTCAACTTCTCCTCTAAGTACATCTTCCGTTGCTCGGAAGTTCCCTGGTACAACGTGGAAAGTGTATTCCACATCTCATTGGCCATTCCCTTGGCCGCTATGTGTGATACAACATGATCCTAAACACCATCTATGATCAATCTCTTTTCTCGTGCCATATCGTTTTTGTACTCCTTCAGTTGATCTGCATCCTGGGTTACTGCTACAACTGCATCAATATATGGCTTTAGGATATATTCATCCAAAAGGAAGGACATCCTTGCCTTCCAGATGACACAGTTGGAAGCTCCATCCAACCCGTCCTGATCACGAAGTCCAGCAGTGGCCATCTCAACGAATGTCTAAAATCTCCTCTTCCCTTTTGCTTAGCTGCTGCTAGGCTATTCGCACTCCTTTTCGGAGTGAGAAACTCTGCTAACAACGAAAGGGAAAACAAACTTCTTGAGACTAGAAGTTCTTTGAGGAAAATTTTCCCTCAGTGTGTGCTCTTCTTCCTTCCACTCAACACTAGCTCTGCTCTAGCAAACTACTGCGTCCAGTAGAGACATGCTTTGCGAAAATACTGGGCTGCTCCCTTTACCTCTGGAATCACTTGATTTGGAGAGAGAATTTTTCTGTCCCTCACTCAGAAAAGTCGAATCTTCTCAAGAAACTCAACCTCTTGGCAAAGTGACTTCGCTGTCTCTGGGGTTTCGATTTGCTACCCACACTAAACAATGAAACTCCTTCGCTACTGATTTCTCCGGATGACCAACTGCGCTCTGATAGCATGTGAAAATTCTGTAACCGAAATCCTATTGAAGCGACTATAAATTAATTTTTCTAATTGTTAATTTGATTTAACAATTTATTTACAGTATCCTACAACAAATATTGAATAACTCACACCGCAACCTACACAAATAAAATTGCAGAAGAATAAACGCTAGAAGAAATGCTAGCACACAATAAAATAACATAGTTATTTTTGGACAAAAGTCCGCGGAAAAATCCAACTTGGGAAAACCAGTGCAACAACTGAGGGTTTTAATATTAAGCAGTAGTGAAATAATCTGAGTACAACTGGATGCCGAAACTGGAAATCCTACAGAGAAAAATTGGCAAGAAAAATCTACTGAGGAAATTTCCTCATTCCACAAGCAATTTCCCGACACCAATTGCCTTCATAATTTCTTCCTTCTGAGTCACTGCGTCAGCATTTGCGTTGCTCTACGTAGCTGGCTGGACGACTTGCCTTTTGCTGGATTTTGATGAAGTTGTTCTACCTTTTACTGAGCAGAAAGACGCTTCTCTGGCACTCTGGGACTCCTTCTCGACCTTTGGAATTGAAAACATCAATCTTCCTCAGCAGGTTGACTTTGCCTCTAGAGGCTACTGCACAACTTTGCGTTAGCCTCACTGTGGCTCACTTGTCTCTCTGCAAATGCACTCACCGGATCTGGAATCCTTCCTCTGGCTTCACTATCCCTGCCCCTCTCTCACTGCTTCGATCTCACTGGCTCTCTTTTCTAGCAACTGAGTGCTGCTACTCTGGAAATCGATCTGCTCATCAAATCGAATTGTTGAAGTGTATTTTCCAAGTGCCCGTCGACTTCTTCTTGTAATCCTCTGTTGAGACTCCAACGACCAAGATTAAACCTTAATCGATGGATAGGATTAATTTGAAGTCGATCTGTGTGAGTTCTTAGATCATTCACGCCTTGACTTAATTAATTCTGATTAATTAACCATATTCCTTAAGTTTAGACTTAGGAAATATTTTAAAACTAGCTAAGAATCTAATTAAGTCATTTTTAGGATGAATTTCCAAAAACAATTTCTGGGTTTTGGAGATTTCCTGTATTCTAGGCTCTCTACAAACTTTCGTGGCTAGAACACATGCGATGCTACAAAAACTAACAAGCTAGGGTTTTGGCTCAATGTAAAGTTATAAAAGGAAGGTTAGGGAGAGGAAGATGACACACCATATAGTGACACTGGCCGGAAGAGGAGGATGTAACAAGCATAATAGTAATAAATAATATATATGAAAAGGTGTAAAGGTGTGTCTTATCCACAACACACGACTCTTCATATGAAAGGGCACCCTACCTAGTATTTATAATAGGCCCCCTCATTTTTAATCATTTGATCATTCTTCTATCAATACGTTTTATCAACTATATATCTTCATATACAAACGGGGACTACTTGCTTTTTACATTGGTATCAAAGCCATGCTAGGCTGCGACTAGTTTCTTAGGTCTTGAATGTTGATTTGGGGTAGCATCGGATGTGCTCTAGCCACAAAAATTGGTGGAGAGGCTAAGGCACATGGGATCTCGAATACCCAGAAAGGGTTTGGGTAGATTCTAAATAGTTGGGAAATATTAAAATAGTTAATATTTTTAATGGAGTCCCTAAGTCTAAACTTAGGGAAAATAAAATATTAATGTGAATTAATATAAAACTGTGTTAGAATGGTCCAAAAGTCATTGGATCAAGCCAGATCTAATCTTAGTCATTGATTAGGACTTAGTCTCAGCCGTTGATTTGTCAATGAGAAAAGTATAAGAGGAGGCTTGAGGGTCACTTGGAGAACACACCAAGAGATCAAGATTTCGACTTTCTAGGGTTGGGTTTGTTGAGAAAGTTGAGAGAATGATCAGAGTTGCAGCTGAGGGGCAGTGAATACAGAAGCAGAGAGGTAGTGATAGCACTGGGAGGATCAGCGCAGTAGCTGGAGAGAGGGATGCAGAAGCAGCCAAGGGTTCACTCAGAGGCTGCCAGGCGCTGCGCAGTGCCTCAGAGGGCTAGCGTGAGTGACACAGAGGGCCAGAGGAATGATGCAATGCCTCCAGAGGCTGACGCAGGCCAAGCCAGAGTGATGTTGGGCTAACGCTGGGCTAGAGAGAGCTGATGCAGTCCCTAGAGGCTGATGCTAGGGTTTCGTGGGGTAGATTGGAGCTGTGGAGTTGCTGGAGTGTTTATCCGGGGTTTCAGCCGGAATATCTACTTCTGAGTAGAGAGGTACTACTGTCGAGATTTTTCTCTGTTGAGTGAGCTGGATTTGGTACCTAGATTGTATTCTGAAACTGCTTAATAAATCAAACCCTTAGATAGCTGCACCAGTTTTCCCGCATTGGGTTTTTTTGGGGACATCAGTTGAAAAACAACAATGTCACTTGTGTGCTTGTTTCTGTTTCCTTCAGTTGATGATCTGTAATGTGTTGAGCATGTACTTGTATTTATTTCCAGTATTTACATGGTAAATAACTTGTAAATTAACAAAACAAGTAGGTAGGAATAAATCAGTAAAGTACATGAAGGGTTTCTAACAGCTAGACTTAGAAATTCCAACACTGAAATCATGGAGACATATTTCAATGGATTGACGAATTTTCATAAATCTCAATTAGAACTGTTACATGAAATAATAGGATTACTTGCAAAAATGCTAGAAGATTTTGAAACACTAGATTCACCACCTACAATAGAAGCTGAAGTGGACATGAAAGAAACTAGTAGTGAAGTATGTTCTAACCAATAAAAGGATGTGCAAAAGATTGGGAATGCAGAATCTATAAATAAGACACATGCAAAGTTTGTTAAAATGGATATGAGCAACAATGAAGAAGGAAGTTTTGAAAGTGATGAGGAACCAAAACTAAAAACGTCAGCCAAGGTCCAACGACCAGTAAAGGCTGTTCCTATGAGGTTTGGTAAAATGGATACAAGCAACAATGAGGAAGATTGTTTCCAAGAGATTCCTGAAAACATATATTTTGCTAATAATAACTATTCAGCTAGGAAGCAAATGAATGAGTCTGGAATGATATCATCCTTACTAAACAACCTTGAAGGAAGGTTATAATTATATTCTTAACAACACATTGACCACTGACTCGGCTTTGAATTCCGTTACTCTTAGTGCTTCAAAAAATGTAGAGACACTAATCATCAGGTCTCTTGAAGAAGAAATTCAACATGCACTTTGCCATGCCAACATAATTGATAAAACTTCCAAGTGAATAGATTTCCTTCAGCCCAATGCATCAATATCTTTTGCAAATGAGTAGATGGCAACCTACAATAGCGATGGAGAGAAGATTCTTATCAGATTGGAAAAGAAGAGACGTGAACAAAAATAACGTGATGGCGGGAATGAATATGAGAAGAAATTGAGAAGAGCTCAACTAAAAAGAAAGTGCTCAAAGAGATTTGCACATTTTGCAAGCATAGCTCCAGATTTAAAATGTATTTGTACTACCGAGGCACTTGCTTACCCAAAAAATCTATCACTTGAAAACCAGAGCGAAACACCTGACAGAAATGGAGTTATAAACTCTGTCAAACCTAATACCCAAGATGAGATCAAAACGACATCTAAAATTAGAGACGTTCTTGGAGGTGAGCCCCTTCAAAGAACAATAGAAATCAATATATTTGATTCTGTAGATGAACATGAAGATGATGTAGATTCTGCTATAGTCCTACACAGACAAAGATGAAGATGATGTAGATTTTGCTACAACCCTAACCAATAGCTCTGTACAAAACCTCGAGCCTAGTCTGTATCGTCTTAACTGTGCATTGACCATTAAGCCGTCTTTGCTAATTCCATCAAAAACATTAGCAAAGGTGTACACAGGTCCTTCGGCTAGATACAGGAAGTCAAAGTCGAAGGTGTATGTAGGTTCTTCGGCTAGACACTGGAAGTCGAAGTTAAAGGTGTACGTGGGTTCTTCGGACTAGATACAGGAAGTTGAAGTTGCATTATCAGCATCCATACAACATCCTCCGTACAAAGAAAATTCTAAAGTTGCTAGAAGAAACAACCATCCGTACCACTCGTGGTATAATAAAATTTAGTTTAAAAATATATGACTTAGGTTAATAAAGAAATTAGAATAATATATTAAAAAAATAAATAGAATAATAATAAGACTTAAGAAATAATAGAAATAAATAAATAAAAGTAAATTTAAAATAAAGAATATATTAAAATGAAAAGGGGGAAGAGGTGAGGTACACAAGGGTAAAAGACTAAACCCTACATGTCGAATTCAAAACCATGAAATTGATAAGTGACATGCGCAACCAGAGAGAATCTTGCTTATTATGCTTTAAGGACAAAGCATTTTCTTAAGAGGGCGGCAATGTAACAAACATAATAATAAATAATATATATGAAAAGGTGAAGGTAAGCCTTATCCACAAGCCACAACTCTTCATATGAAAGGGCACCCCACCTAATGGGGCCCGTCATTGTAATCATTTAATCATTGAATCATTTTTCTATCAATATATATATTATCAATACAATTAATCTACTATATATCTTCATATACAAACAAGGATTGTTTGTTTATTGCAGAGTTGTGTGATACGCCGATGTGCTAGGTCCAAGGAAGGTGCAAGTAGCAATGAGGGAAACAGATCCAGATAAGCCGAGGAAGATTAAAGAACAAATCTAGGGCTTGGTTAGGTGGATAACTCTAGATTTGTTGTTGTACATGTAATTCCTTAGTTGGGCCATTATCCCAAGATGGGAGCCTAAGTAGGTTTAAATTAATTTATCAACAAAGAACTGTGATTAGGTAGAAATCCGTGTCATATGTGATTGGGATTGGTTGTGTAATTGTGCTTCTGCTGAATATTTTGTTAAGAACCTATTTGTGTGTTTGTTCAGTAAGTTTTCTGCTAGGAATTAAATACCAGGTGTTGGTTTTTGAAAACTAACACGGTATTGGAGCCAGAACTCTAAAGAAAACTGATCTTGGAATTGCAAGTGACGTGTTCATACTAGATTGTCGAGGCCAAGTTTAGCCATGATCGTACAAGCAATTTTTTTTTAGGGGTCGAAGTAATTTGATGAACGACTGAAGAGAATTTGTTTTAACAAAGGGTTGATTTTTTTGCAGGGCACACTTTTTTAAAGAAAAGAAAAGAAATAAAAAAGAGGACATGGGGGGTCAACCCAGTCACTAGGTCTGCTAGCCTGTAGGAGGAATCTTTCGTGCAACAGACCGCTAAGTAATGCAACTGTATAAGTGGTGTGGTGTCGGTTGGTTGAGGAAGTTGTAGGAGGGGTGGCAGAGTTAGCAGCTTGCCAACCAGTAGAATATACATCTGCCACTCGAAGGACGTACGCAGTAAGGTTGATGATGGGTTCATCAATGGAGATGTTGACGTCGAGTTTCCAAGCACATGCAGGGGTGTCTGCTGTCATGAGAGCCACTGACTAAGTCAATGGTGGAGGTCGTAGTTGACCAGATGAGCATAGGTCAAACAATAGTGTGGCAGAAGAAGCGATTGAGTAGGAAAGCAAACTGTGGTGGATAAGCAAATGTTCGTGGGCACAAAAAGCTGAGCCAGAGGTTGGAGCAGGCAACAAGACATGGCAGTGACAAGACAGGGCCGACAACCACATAATCGACATTTGGGGACCAAGCACGACAGGCCGACGCCAACCAACGATGGTGCAAAGTTCTGTTAGGGCCTGTTGACTGTTGAGTTGCACTTAGTAGATATTATAAAGACTCCATAGCTCGAGACAAAGTATACCTCAAAATTTTTTCAGAATCCAGAAGTTGGCAGGGCATTCTAGCCCCTTTCTCTCTCCTCCCTCTACAATCTATTTTCAAATTGTCAAGTGTAGTCCTCTTGACTACAACTCAATATTGCCCCACCTCTTCTTTAGAGGTGCATGAGCACTCATGGCGCAATCCTCATTGTCCTCCTTGTTAGCTTGCGCTGGAGCAATCTTTGAGTCAGACTTGTCTTCTTTCCCTTCTTCCTAGAGCATTGCGTGGTGAAATGACCCATTTCTCCACATCTGAAGCATCCGACTTTAGATATGTCTTTTTTCTTTCTCTTCTGCTGCCCTTGCTCTCCTGCTGATGTGAGAGCTGCATCCTCCTCTTCCTCCTTCTTGACTCTAATCCCTTTGCTGTTGCTTCCCGCCTTGGTCAACCATCTAATCTCTTCCTGTCGAAGAGCTGCCCACATCTCCTCCCAACAAGGAAGAGAAGCCCTGCCCAAGATGGTTTAGAAAAAGGTTTCCTAGTCTTTAGTGACTGCATTCAGGGCAATCTTGACCATAAATTTAGGATTTGGTGTAGCCCTTATGGAAGTTAGTTGGTCACGGATCCCTTGCAACCTAAGAAGGAAGGTATCGATTTCTTCTCCCTTCTACATTTGAAATTGTCTCAGTTGACTCTCAAGCAACATCTTCTGCTGAACGAAAGTTCCCTCGTACAAAGTAGTCAAGGCCTCCCACATTTCCCTTGTTGTGTCTTTCTCAACAATATGTGGTATCACATGATCTTTGACCCCATCCAAGATCATGCACTTTGCTTTAGCCTGAGCCTCCTCGTACTTCTTGAGAGGATCAACATCAACTGGAACAACAATAGTCTTCAAGGCATAACCTTTGATGCGATTTTTATCCAAAACTGCCAGGATCCTAGCCTTCTGGATGATGAAGCTGGATGCTCCATCCAACATGTCCTGATCCCTCAGTCTGTTAACTGCCATCTCTGCTCAAATGAATGTCGAACTAGTTCTCTTCTCCCTCTTTCGCTGTTGCCCCAACAAAACTCGGATTTAGATTTCTTTGGCGATAGAAATCCTCTAAGGAACAAGCTCTGTTTGATTTCGATTTCCTTCAAGGAAATCCTTCTGCCAACCACTGTCGAACCACCCCTCCCTGATCTCTCTTTTCTGCTGCTCAACACTGGATCTAGATTTCTTGGCCAGAAATCTTTTGAGGAACTGATTCCCTCTACTTTGCTTATGCCCCACTAGGTACTGTTCTGCACCAACACAATCAACACCCCACCAACAACTCTAGATGAAGTCTGCGCTGCACCTCTAGCCTCGGCAACCAGAAAAATGAGACTCAACAGTCTCTGTGCTGGCCCAGTAATCACTGCGCTGCCCTTTGCAGCGACATTGTCACCCAATCAGGCTAACACAGGCTCTGCGTGAGCCTCCCTTGGTGACTGTGTCACCCCTCTGCTCTCTCGGCTAGAAACTGCGTTGTCTCTTAGAACAACTGTCTTCAACACATATTTTCCTTTGTCCTTTTGCCAATGACTTTAGTCCTCCTTGATTTGCAATCACTCTGATACCATGTGAAAATTTCTGACTCTAACAAACCAGAAATCCTATTGCAGTAAACTGACTTGCATTACCTACTTCTGTTTTTCATTTAACAAGTTATTTTCATAAATATTCAGAAAATATTAATGCAAATACATTGTAGCCTACACCAATATACAGATCAAGTACTGAAAAAATAAATGAGACAATCATGCAAAGGACACTTATTTTTGGACTAAACGTCCTCGGAAAAACCCAATGCGGGAAAACCAGTGCAACAACTCTAAAGGTTTTCTATTATCAAGTAGAAGTTTTGAATATAAATGCTGGTTGCCCTCCTGACAACCTGGTGATAGAGAAATACAATGGTGGAAAACCTAAGTGAGTTTTACCTGACTTCACCCGACAGATTCTGGCTGATCCTGCAGCAAAACTGGCTGGCCCAGCTTACAACTACGTTGCCCCTTCGTAGTCACTGTGTGGGCCTGCGTGGAGCTCTCTGAGGCTCTATGTTAGCTCTTCTGCCCACTGTGTCATTTTCCCAATAGTTTTGGCTCTCTGCGTGGAAGGCAACTCTCTTCCTCTGTGCTGGACCTTCTGGCTCTATGTCAAGGCTGTGTGGGCCTAAACTGGCCCAACATCAACTCTCCTGGCTACTGTGCTACCTCCACAAGCTTCTCTCCGCCTCTGTCTGTATTCCCAAACTATCACTGCCCCTCAGCGGTAAGATCTCCCCAATCGATTTCCCTCCTGAGAACTTCTCATCTCAGAAAATTGATTTCCTCAATCTCTCTGTGTGTCTTCTCCAATTGACCCCCAGCTTCCGTTTATACTTTTCTTGTTAAGAAATCAACGACCGTGATCTAATCTCTAATCAATGGCTAAGATTAAATTAGACTTGATTCTCATCTCGTAAGAGCTTCTCACCCTATGTTACTTGGGAGCGGGAGTGGAAGCGGGGAGCGGGAGTGGAAATGGGAGCGGGAGCGACCATTTTCAAAAGCTCCCGGTTTGGGAGCGAATCCCGGAGCGATTTTTTAAAAATATATATATTT
>APFE031174485.1:66386-84181 GCA_000404065.3 Pinus taeda | reverse complement strand
ACTCGAACTAGCCGTTGGAGTCATTTCCTTTAAGTAGGGTGCTAGGGGTCAGTTCAGATCAATCTGATCTGGGAGTCTAAGACTGAAGAAGCTCTCTTGTAAATCTGTTTCTGGTTAATAAAAGAAGACTTTGGGGTCCATATCTTGCTGGTGTTACTCTCTTGAAATGCTGTGAGATTGTTTAATTTTCTGCATATGTTATTTTCAGCCGTTAATAATAGCTTTTTGTAGGGTATCGTGAGCACAGGTATCTTGTTCACTCGCTAGGGTTTGGGTGCTGTTAGGGTTTCTGAAGTAATGGCAGGTATCTCCATTACTTCCTGAGATCTAGCAGCATTTTTGCCCTCTTTACTGATGGTTGTTTTGAGCTGTGCAGAAAACATTTTCTGAAGGAATTTTGTGGGCGTTCGGGGAAGTTCTCGGCTGAACCAGCCAACTCCCGCAAGCATTTTTTTGCTGAGCCCAGTTGGATTTGATCCTGGGTCTATCATTCGGTTTATCTTTCTAATTTGCATGAGAGATTTTATGAAGTTCTTCACAGTGAAAATCTGAAATCATTATTTCTTTAAATATTTTCTGTGCTTACTGATCAATCTGGCTGTTTAAGAGTCGAAAATTGTAAATTCTTAGCTGATTTAGAGTTTCAGTTTTGTCTCTGGTACGTCTTACTTCTTGGTTTTTTGCATTTCAGGTTACAGGTATAGATCTTCAAAGTTTATTTTTGTTTTCAGGGTTTCCGGCAGGGAAAATCTTTATCGTATTTTCTAAAAATTTTAAAGGGATTTGGTGGTTCGTTGAAATTGTTTTGCTGCTCAAGACTTATTTGCAGAAAGAAAATTTTATGAGAGCAGGTCCTCCCGTTCTCCACCCAGCAAAACGAAAAACGCAAAAGCAAAGGGCGTGGCCCCTTGCTGCCGTCACACCTTCTGCAGATCCGCACCAGCGAGACAAGTTTTTTTTTTTTGCGTCCACGCATCTGCATCAAAACAAGTCCATTTCAAACCCTCTCCTGGCCTACGTGCTGTGCGGAACGACTTCTCGCCCACCTGCGTATCTGCAAACACCACAACGAATTTGGATCTTTGATATGTATCGTGGGAACGACTAAAATCGATTTTTTGAGCCGTTTGGTTAATCGTTTGCGTGGAGAGGTTATATGCTGCCATTCGACGTGGGCAAGGATTTTTTTTGTTAAAGCCTGTCTGTCTGAAAACTCATCCGCCTGCGAGCCGTGTTCACACTCGCCGTCTCACCTCTGCGCCGTCCAACTGCCCTACCTCCATACCTGCGCAAACCTGCAATACCTAAACCAAAATCGTTTTTTAAATTTTGAATATGATGCGTGGGTTTTAGATTTGGATCAGCGTAGGGTTAAGAATCGTTTTTTTTTTTTTTAATTTTTCTTTTGTTTTGGTTTAAATACGTTCGATTTTTTTTTAGGGTTGTAATGTGTTTAACATATGGGTAACGTAGGTTTAAGTTTTAAATAAAATTCGTTTTTATTTTTTATTTTGGTAATGTTTCACATCGAATATGGCTTAGGTATAGTTTCAATTTCATTTTTTTTTATTTAGAATAGTTAAGTTTAAGTTTTAAATAAAAATCGTTTTTCTTTTTTATTTTGGTAATGTTTCACATCGAATATGGCTTAGGTATAGTTTCAATTTCATTTTTTTTTATTTAGAATAGTTAAGTTTCATTTTATTTGGTCTTAGGTTTCATAAGAAATAAGAAATAAATCATTTTCCTTGTTTTTTTTTTAAGTTACGTATTGTTTTATGTTTTAGTTATGTATATATTATGTGTTTGATTTAGATTTATTTATTTTTTTTAGATTTTGATTTTGTTTAAAAGTTAAAAAATTAAAAAATTCATAAAAAAAAGGGGTTAGGGTTTAGAGTTATTTTTTGGATCTTAGATTTGATTTTTATTTTTTTTGGATTTTAGATTTGATTTTTTAGTTTTAGAATAGATTTAAATTATTATTTTTTTTTTTAATTTTGTTTAAAAAAAAATCATAAAAATTTCTTTTTAGACTTTAGTCTTTTAAAATTTTCTTTTAGTTTAGATTTTTTCGCTTTAAATTTTTTTTCGAGAAAAGCCATAAAAAATTATCGTGGAAAATTATTTTTTGCCAGATTCAGTTGTTTTCAATTATTATCTTTCATGCTGAGATCTAAAATTTTCAAGTCGAGACACGAAATTGATATCTGGTTAATAATTTACGATTCTCCTGGTGGTTTTAAGCATTTATCTTTTCGAAGTTTTCAGTTGCTGGATATCGTTTTGGTCATGTGATTTAGCTGATGACAAATGATTGCTGGTCACGGTTTATTTTTCTATATCATCTAACAAGTAATCATTTTAATAACAATCTCTCAAGGCACTGGTCTGCTAACTAATCAAATCATTTTAGTGTTTATCTTAATCGTGTCTCGTGTCTCCCAACCAACTGTTTGGCAGTTGGTCTTCATTATCTCATAGGGTCTACCCCCTTAGCCGCGGGAGACAGGCTTAAACGGAGGGATCGGGGATCAGAGTGACAGCCCCCGGTCTGAGCGTTGTCATGTCAATCTGCGCGACAACAGAGTATACAGTATATTTGGTGAAGGTGAGAGGAGGAAGATGGGTCATATGTTAGGGTGATACAGAGCTGTTTGTGGACAGATTTGTGATTCATGGGGTAGGAGTCAGGGTAGGTTTATGGTTGTGTTGACGAGTAGAGTGGGGGAATGAGTCAAGCATTGCATCCATGAGGATCATGGAAATTATCTCATAAGCCAGTGATGCTTTTGGGTACTGGACTCTCACCATCTAGGGTGCAGGACTCAACTGCTTGCCTGGCAGCATAGAGCTTATATTGTGGTCTTTCACAACCCCGTTTTCATGGTTTAGGCTTGCTTCCATTTGATTTGCTGCTACTACAGGAGTCACTTTTTCTTTCTATCCCTCTTGCTACTAAGATGTTTTAGTTCACTAGGCTGTCTATTGCCTGCAAGGGGTGTCTCCCATAACCTGTGAATATTGAACTGAATTATCTATCTAGAATAGAGAACTTGGCATGAGCCGATTTTTTGTTCTTTACCTGCAAATTACTTCAAAGCTTACACAAATTTCTATTTTGAAGGGTGATAGAGTTCTTTCTTATTGAAAGTTGCTGATAACTGTACATTTATAACATCTATAAACAAGTTCTATTTCCAACTATAAGGTGGTTAACTGAAGATTGACCTAAATTGTCTGTCTAGAAATGAAACTTGGCACAAACCATTTTTTGTTCTCTTATCTGCAAATTACTTTTCAATTTTGTTTTACATTTTGTAAATTGACTTCAAAAATATAAATCCAAAATAGGTAAGGTGGCAATTATTACATTGTTACCTTTGCTTTCCATGCAGGTATGTTGGGGAGATGTGATGCATTGGATGTGGCCACTTTTCACAGAGCGTTGGGCTTCTTGGCGGACAGATTGCTTGCATCTTAGTTCTTGTCCCTTAACGGTCTGCACTTAAACTACTTTGTTGGGAAGACAAATTGTCCAGATGACATTTTGTTTGCAGTAATAGAAGAATGTTAGATGTTATACACAGAGTCTTTTCTGTCTACTTTGTGAAAAGTTCTGTAACATCTGTCAGCAATATGAAAGAGGCATATTGGACCTCTTACTTTAGGTGTAAACAGGTTACCTTATATTGTATGTCACTGTGACGTTCATCACTAAGAGTCCATATTTGCTTTTCAATTAATGCAGGATCCAGTAACAGGGCTTCCTATATCACATGGTTGGCCTGAATCCCCATTACTCTTGTAAGTTTTGGTGTCTGGTGAGGTTTTTGGTTGCATACACGTTTGAACTGCAAAATATTTTATTCATCAAAGATCCTCTCTCTGCACAATGGGTGGCTTATAATGGATGGTTGTGTTATATGCTTTCTCCCGGGGTTGCTTTATGCAGTGTTGAGTTACAAACTGTACCAGTAGATTATGAAAATTTAACACACTATACACCAGTTTGCAGAGAGAGAGAGAGAGAGAGAGAGAAAGAGAGAGAGAGAGAGAAGATGAATGTATTATGCAATATTGAAAGCAAGAATTATGTCCTATCACTTTTATTATCAAGCACTAGTTCCTAATACTGATGTTTAATAACGAATAATGATATGACCATTATACTTCATCAATTCTATCACCTTCCATTAACGATGATCTCAGGTACACCGTACAAGAGCTTGTGCCAAAAGATCACAATAAAAGAAATGGACGCAACCTGCTCCTTAATTGTGCAATGATGCATCTTGAGAACCTCACTCCCACTCAGTTACTGACAGTGATAATGGTGAATGTCAACATGCTGGAAATTGTCCATTCTGCTGATGATAACCTCACATTCTAATGTCTTCCATATGTGCCACATCAAACCGACAACTGCATTTCAAATATACGCTTTTGATACTGCCACAAGGTGGGTTAAAAATCACTGCATGACATGTATCTTGCCTGGTCGATGCATGAAATGTCCAGGTGCCAACCACTTGTCTAACTATTGAGTCATTAGCTAGAATAGAGACAGTGTTTGCTGAAAATTTTGGCCCACCTTCAAATCCCGCCTTTGAGGCTGGCACCGACACAAAGAGCCATATTCACAAGATTCTTCTCACCTGCAACTTGCAAACCTTTTGACTCATTTTCGTACAAGCTAATTTACATCCAACTTACAAATATACTTGTAAGTTGTGATATTGCATTCCCATGGGTGAAACTAACCTATATATGTTCCACTTTGTAAAGGAGCAATTTTTTCTTTGTTGGATTTTACACACACAATCTTAGACACGTTCACACCAAAAAATGAGAGGCAATAGATTGCTTAATTTTTGACAAGGCAATGTCACATTAGATAGCAGTAGAAAGAGGATTACATTATGTAACTCCCAAATACCTAATATTTTTATGACTACACTTTATAATTCATGATTTCATCACCTTATTATAAGGTCTCTAACTAAGCCTTTATTACAAATCTAGTGTATGCGTAAACCCTAATTATGAGAATTATATCTAACATCCTGTAATAATGGCATGTTACAAAAAATTGCTCGTTCCAAAACAAAAGTAAAGTCTTTCGATAAGTGAAATATTTGCAGCCCACTGCAAAATAAGGTCTTTAATCAGTGATTGGAGGTGAATTGTCGATGGTGAAGTTGGAGAAGTGCAAGGTATGCCATTATAATTCTGTTTGACTGTTAACTCAACAACCAAATGGGAACCATTGTTGGCTAAATAGTCACCATTTCTACCATGGACATAGAAATTGGCTTGTTCACCAAATTCACCTCCTCCATATCTTTGCAGTTCAACATATAATTTTTTTCTTTTGCTCTGTTGAGGAAGCACCATCCTGCTCCATTGCTTCATCTTCACCCTACTTGAGGGCCTTCTTCTTTTCCTGAAAATCAATGAATAAAGCATAATGAATTTATTTCTTACCTTGTTTCTCTAGATTCTACTTGTCACTTGTAACCATCAGTGTTTTAAAAACTGGCCGGTTTGAACTGGTCAAACTAGCCGGTTCACTGGCCCACTGAGTCAAACCAGCAGAAAAACCCAGTTTGACCCCTCCCTTCGCCAAAAAACTAGAAAAATCAGTCCTAACTGGCCGGATTAGGATGGAACCGACCGGTTTATGGTCAAACCGACTGATTTAGGATGGAACCGACCGGTTTATGGTCAAACCGGTCGGTTCCATCATAAACCGACCGGTTTATTGCCAGGGCAACCATAAACCACACAAAATGCATTTTTTTGGGTTTTGAAGCTGTTTTGAGGGAAATTTGGGGTTGTTTTCCTCCAAAAATAGTCCCTCCAAGAAAAACATGCCTACCCTCTCATTTTCCTGACACATCTCAACCCTAGCAATGTTGGCAATTCATGGTAATGTTAAATTTTTAAAGTAAAAGGATGAAAATGTAAAAGTAAATGTCACTTTTACATTTTGATCCTTTTACTTAAATTTTTAACATTACCATGAAATGACTCAGGATGTTTGAGAGTGGTTTTGATCTCATTGGATTTCATATGGAGAAATTAGAATTTTAGATTTCACTCAAAATTCAGCAGACTTAATGGTTTTCAGGATTCCATGGTTTGGGGGTTTGCAATGTTTCCATTTGATTCTATCATGCGTGAGGGTATGAGATTGGCATTTGATCAAGAGCATGCAGCCCTTTAAGAACCTTGATGTTGGTGGGATTGATTGTTGAACTCCCCTACCATGTCCTTAACAAGAATGCACACTTCACTCAAAGGAAAACAACTAGTTAGGCATGCAATCTTTTTCTACCACATTATAAGGTCAAGGAGATGAACCCTTCACTCAAACCAAAATCATTGGTTAGGCATGTTATAAGTGTTTGGTCAATTTAGAGTGTCCTAAATTGCTGTATTAATTGTCAATCCGGGAGTCGTAAACTGTTGAAGTGCGGCGCACTATATGTGCAATATAACCTATTTCTTATTTTTTTGTCGTTTTTGAGTTTTTTGTTTTGTTTTAGGTTTATTTCTGTTAATTCCCTAATGTGAGATGGAATTTCTAAAAGACAAATATGATATAAATGTTCAAGGCAATGATTTCTTTTAAAATGATTTTCAAAACTTCAAACTTTTTTAAAAACATACGATAATGAAACTAATCCCTGAAAAGAGAGTGAAAATGTGCCACTATTCTAATTAAACAACAGTGAGCTAGTGACCATGAAACCCATTATCCTTGCTGCCATGAAAATATAAGAAAAAATGAACTTAAAGAAATCCAAGAATTGCAAGCAAAGTAAACTAAAATCACATTATATCAACTCATATTCTGACCCCTCGCCATTCGACTCGCTCTGGCTTTAGGAGGTAATCATAAACAACTTGAGTAATCCGATATCTAATTTGCAGAAAATAAAACTAATATCAAATTACACACTCATACTTCAATCCCTCACCATTCGACTCGCTCTGGCTTTAGGAGGCAACTGAGAATGACATGATCAATTCAATAACTAACTTGCAGAAAAATAAACTAATATCAAACTACGCATTCATACTTCAATCCCTCATCATTTGACTCGCTCTGGCTTTAGGAGGTAACTGAAAATGATATGAGCAATTCAATAACTAACTTGCAGAAAAATAAACTAATATCAAACTACGCATTCATACTTCAATCCCTCACCATTTGACTCACTCTGGCTTTAGGAGGTAACTGAAAACGACATGAGCAATTCAATAACTAACTTGCAGAAGAGTAAATGAGCAAAACTGAAATAAATAACATAGTGCTGGAACTAAAAACTAAAGGAAATGAAAATTAGCAGAAGGACAAGAATAATTCCATGTCATTAGTCATTAGAAAACTATGTGCAAATGCCCAGGCTGCCTATTGTAATCTGAAACAAAAGCACTGATCAGTTAACAGCATATAAAATGTGAAAAGCTATGGAGAACAATCAAACGTTAATACCATAAGAAATGTGATATATATACAAGTGAATGATTATAACATAAGGAACATAAAGAAATAAAGCATTAAACTGTACAGTAATAAACAAGACGTCGGCCTATGCAGGGGCCCTCTGCACAATCCTCGAACAATCAACGATCAACCACGAATTGAGCTCAGAAACAATCTTCTCATGTATTAAAATGCAGTCATAACACAGTGATACAGTTACGGCACAGTGGGTTCCTTTACAGTCAGAATTACATTACCAAAAAGCTAACTAATATGCGTATGAGAACGCATTATTTATAACAGAGGATGACATAACTGTTTTCCTACATTCTGTGCTGATACAAGACACGTAAACAACCACGTCCCGAGATTTAGCACTATGGCGGCCGTGAGGATTCAATCTTTGGAAGGTGGTTGTTGGATCCGGTTCATGGAGCAGTCCATAGGTGTTAAATTGTCCCCTGAGATCTAGGAACAACCACGCAAAGCTTCACGTGGTGAAAAACAGAGTTTTATCACCATAGGAGTCTTAAGTTGATCACCGCTTTGCCCACCGTTGACTATGGCCTCTTCTGATGAATTCGACTGAGCCAATAGGACTCGGTCCATGTCCACGTCGGTTGCAACTTGCCCATGTGGCTCGATTCACCTGAAGACACTTGCAATATAGACTTTGACAAAACAGCTGCGGAAAGTTGGGCTGGCTGCAGAAAGTGACAAGATTCCGCAGCTTATAAACAAAAATCTAGTTCAAATAGCAACACGAACACATAGTCAAGAAACCACTTTAAATGCCATTTTTTTAACTAATATGCAATGATACTGATGACTTAGGAGGTTCGGATGAATGGAAAGAAGCTAGAAAAAAGTGTAGGAAAGATGCAGTTTTGGGACTCAACAATAAGGTCGAGCAATCCGAGTATAAAGACGTTGAGCTAGATGATGTTTATGTATTTCAAGTAGCGTTGAATCAATGATGAGTTTCATGAGTGACCATGTTGATCAGTGATTTGTAGTTTTGATGTCTATTTTTGCTACTACTACTAAAGTTGTAAAGGAGTTTTAGGAGTCCTCAAACTCTGAGCCATATTATTTATGTAGCTCATGTTGATGATCTCTTGTCTAGTAGTGGTGATGAGTTTGATCATGATGAGGAGTGATCATGTTGTTGATCATTGATATGTAGACTTGTAGTAGGTCAGTGACCCCATAACTTAGAGCATTGTTTTTGGACTCTAGAGACCATTTAGAGCCTCATTGATTATGTATTTTGTTGCGGATATGTATTGCACTCGATGCCATTTTGATATATTCACCTTTACATGAGCAAACCTTGCATATTTTGTTTCTATTGGCTTGGAATCATGGGTTTAAATCTTAAAATAGTTTTTCTCATTAAAAAATTATTATTTAATGTATTTTTTTAAAACCGGTTTGTTTAGACCTAACCAGTCCCTGTTCGAAACCTGGTTCATTAGGTGAACCGGTCCGGTCACTGGTTTCGGTTTTTAAAACATTGGTAACCATCAACTTCTCTTTACAATCCACCATTGGAAACAAACCTTGTTCTGCCACACCCATAGAAATCATCTTTTTTCTCCTAGTGTTGACAATAAACCATCTATTTTAATTGAAGGCAACATCTAAGTGTGGGCTATGCTTCATAATCCAATAATGGAAAGGAAGTTTCTATTTAAGCCAAGGACATATAGGACATCCAGAAATAGCATCCTCTTACCTCTCATTTGAAGTTGCACACCTCCTTTGCCTTCAACTCTGTCTTTTTCTTCACTGAAGACAACAGAATCAACATTCGAGCTGTCGTCAACAAGATCAATACACCAATATTCTGATTAGTAAAATGTTGTGAAGCACTTGAATCTATGTATGAATTTGTTTTGTTCCAAATGAATCCTTTATTTCTTGTTCAAACACAAAAATTCTTCTCCCTCTTTACATTCAACTACATTGGTTTGTTTCTTCGCACATTGTACTTTGGAAGAAGGTGCTTGCATGTTTTTTTCACCACAACTGTTTCCTGTGAAACTTGGCCTTTTGTTCTAATTTGCAACAGTAAAAACACTTAATACCTTTCCCAGGGTTTAGAGTATCTAAATCAACCCTATTGTTGTCATCTTCTCATTTGCTTTTGCCCTTGAAATCTGCTTTTAAGGCTACTTATGAATGCCCATTCACATTGGTTCTCTCAAAGTGCTTCTTCCACCTATCCTTTTGCAAAGATTTATTAATTAATTGCTCAAACGTTAGATCAACATCTCCAATGGATAGATTCAAGGTCTCAACAAAATTCCCATATCAAAGTGGTAGGATTTTTATTGTAATTATTACCATGTCCTCTTCTTCAACTTTTATATCAATGGATTTTAACTTGTTAACATCAAATTTGTGGACTGAAGGTTGAGTGTTAAGTTTTGATGTATGTTGATGAGTACATTGAGACTGGGTTGGAATTCTCCTAGGTCCTCTTGATTGGTTCAGCAATGACGACTTGTGGACATCATCCATGGTGAATTCTATGTCACAAGGTTTGCCATTCGATATCAATGGTCTGTGAGTATTGTTGCTGCAAAATCTAGCAGGGCTAGTACAAAGCCTAACTAGGTGGGGCCAGACCTTATAGAAACAAGAGAAGCAGTTGCCACTGTCAGCTTAGGAACCTTTCTCCTGCGCTTTAGTGGTATTTGACCACAAGGGAGGCTTCCCTAAATCACCAAAAGGATAATCTGTTGGAAAATGTAACTAGGTTTATTTGAGTCATCATGTAATGTACTTGTCAAAAGAATAAAGAAAATAATAATAAAAATTATTATTATTATGACTTATTAAAGCATGTGTTTCATGCTTCGGTCATCACGTTTAGGTCAAAGTCCCTATTGAGGACTTCTAGGAGTTATTCCGAGTTAATAGAATCATTGTACTTTTAAAGAAACGCTTCTTGGGCTTTTGAATCATGTAAAAAGGTTTAGCATTGAATAAAAAATTAAGTATGTTACCTCCACACCAAGTCGACCTCAAGGAGGGTATTCGACCTCACCTAAAGGCTATAAAAAAACAGCTCGAACTAATTTGGAGGAGATCAATTCAAGCAAGTTCGATATACTTCTGGAAGCTGGAAAAAAGTGAGAAGTGAAAGAAGAAGGCAAAAAGGAGTGCGAGTTTTGTTAAGGTGAAGTAAGAAGGGAAAATCAAAGTTTTGGTGCATCTCTCTCTCTCTCTCGTGCCCTAGATTGGAAGATCAAAGTTCTCTTGTTGATGTCGTTCCCAGTTGCCGCTGCTAGAACTAGTATAGGTTGAAGTCGCTGTTGTTGGGTGTTGCTGCCTCAAGAAGTTGTATTGGGTCAAGATCGAAGTCTCCTAAGCAAGGTCGAATTTGCTAGGTCCAAGAAAGTACTGCATAGTATTGCTACTGCTGCCGCTGCCAGGTCAAGTAGGATCATCTGCAAAGAAAGTAGAAGGCTGACTTGGTGTGGAGGAAAGTTTGCCTCAAGGTTTAGAGTCTTGGAATATCTCAGGAAAACTATTGAAGGAAGAATTACTGATTGGGTTTCCCCCTAGAGAGGGGTTTTTCCCTGGCTGTGAGCCTATATCTGGTGTCCATTGATTTATGTGCTATTGCTTTGGTAATTGCTTGATGAACTAAAAGAAAGAAGTTATAAAGAAATATAATAAGAAATCAAGAACATCAAAAGTAATTATCAAGTATAAGAAAATCTTTTTGCCTTTCTGATTTTCTAACATAATCAACTACTATGGCTCAAGGTGATATATGAGAGGTGTGTAATATGGGATAGAGTACTGGCAAAGTCTAGAAAGGCCCAAATGTTATATGCCACAGTTCAAGGACTCAATTCCTAGACCAAAGATATGGCCATTATAAGTTAGGGTTTGATTGCATTGTAGTGAAGGGTGCACAATGTCATATAGCAGCCAAAGAAAAGGCCTTTCAAGGATAATCAACAAAAAGGAACAAATTCCTTCCAGTAGACACCTAGGGCTAGGGTCACTTGTGTTGAAGAATCTAGGGCAGAGTAGTGTACTGTGATTCTTTGTTACTTGATAACAATTTGTGGAGTCTTTTTACTTTTCTTGCTAGCTTATTCTTCTTCTTCTTCTTATTAGTGCACATGTGTGTACTTCGTCAAACTGCTACGAAAACATAAAAACAAGAACACAAGATGTTGGCTCTTTGCCAGGGCCAAAACCTCTCTACTCTTGACAGGAAAACCCTTTAGTGAATTTCTCTTATTGAAGCTTGTTAAATTATGGTATGTTCTATGCTTAGAGCAATTTACTTCAATTTCTTCTTACTAGCCCAATGTCAATTCTGAGTATAGCAATCACATTAAAATGTAAGTAAAATGCTGATAGAACATAAATAAATCGACAGAAGACAAGCCAAGACAAGAGACACAAGATGTGGTGGCTAGCCAAGGACAAACCCCAATGCGGGGAAACCCTTTAATCAATTCTTCTATATTCTTCAATAATTCAGCACAGAGAGAGAGATAGTACAATATCACAAATCTGTGATTTTATATCGGCAACAATACAACACTAATCAACAAAGTCAACGCTGGTCAAACAAATCCCAGTTTGACCTCAAGTCAACCTTGAAGAACTCTGTCTTCAACAACAAACATAGGTAGCCCAAAAACAACCTTCAATCAACAGTCAAACAATAGTCAATGAAAACACAGTTTGCAGTTAGCCCTAACCAGTCAACGTTGGCCAACGTTTGGTCAACGCTGGCCAACGTTTGGTCAACACTGGTCAACGTATCACCCAAAACATAAATGGGCAGTTTAGATTTGGTCAACGCAGGGTCAATGCACTACCCAACAACGTGGTCAACGGTCAGTAGCGCTGCACCTCGGTCAATGCAGTCAACACAACCCTAAAACAAAAATCCGTCCTCCTTCTAGCACATGTGAGAGATCAGCTGCTCCTACGCTTGCCCAATTAGATTAGGAGAGAGAAGATGATGAGATGAGTGATGGTGAAATGAGGCACAATGTCTCCTTCCTTTATATGCAACATTGAGGTTTGGCTGGGGGTGTGCCACACACTTTAACTTGCTGGCCGACCTTGACAAATTGTCAAGAAATACAAATAAATTCATATCTCCACGAATACATGTCGGAATTAGATGATTGTTAGATCAATCCTACACCTCTCGATGAAAGGAATCCAAGAAAAATATCAGCCGCCATAAATAAGATGATTTGCATGGATTTTGGCCCTAGTTGTCAATTTTAACAGTACCTCTCAACTAGGTAGTAGGGAGAACTCCATCTGCTATTCCATCTGTCTGTCGGTACTATCTCTGCCATCAAGTGCACTGCCCTGCACTGCTCGGCTTTGCTCTGCTCTACTCTGCTTTGCTGAACTATGACGAAGAAGAAATGATCAAGGATGTATCATACCATCCTCTACTGGCATGATGTCAGTCCCAGATAAAAGAGTGTGCCCAATAGCGCTCTTACTGACTCGAAGTCAGTCCCAATGAAGAGAGTGTGTCATACCACTCTTACTGATCCCGGATCAATTCCAAAAGAGAGTGAGTTATATCACTCTTACTGACTCGAAGTCAGTTCCAATTGATCCCAGATCAATGTCATCCTAGCATAGGGAGTATGGTAGATACACGATACGTCCATCAGTACTACTATGGTCCCTATCCTCATTTCCCTACTCATTGGCCAGATGAGAGGTACTTCCCATGAGTCCCAGACTACATGGGTAGGATGTCTTGGCAAGAGAAGGATGAACCACTCATCCTGCCTAGACGTCGCCACGGGGTATCACAGGGGAAGGATGAACCATTCACCCTGTACACAACACACCACTAGGGGAGGGTGAGTCACCCTATGGTCGCTCGTTGCTCCAAGAAGTACCCCAAGCCCACCGAAGCTTCTAGAGCTCAGTGTATGCATCATACAGGGCCCTCATAAGAGGGTCTCTTAATGACTCCTAGTTGTTCTCGAAAAGTCAAGAATTTGACCTTTCCCGAGGGCTTCATCGGAATGTTGGCAACTTGCTCATCTATCCCAATATGATGGAGCCTTATTGCTCCTCGCTATACCATATCCCGAATCAAGTGGTACCTCATATCGATGTGCTTGGAATGATCTTGAAATACTGGATTCTCGGATAAACGAATCCCACTCTAGTTGTCGCAGAGGATCACGGTAGTATCCAATGTATGTCCAAATAGCTCACTGAAGAGCTCCTCAACCAGACAACCTCACAGGAGGCCATACTCGCAACAATGTACTCTGCCTCAGCGGTGCTCAAAAGCATCGACTTGTGCTTCCTGCTCATCCAGGAGATCGAGGCAAAACCCAAAGAGAAACAACACCCAGAAGTGCTCTTTTGGTCCACCACACTGCCTACCCAATCAACATCAAATATCCCTGTAGCCTCACATCTCTGATAGTGTATCTCAACCCATGAGTGATTGTGCCTTGAAGATATCTCAAAAGATTCTTGGGACCTATCCAATGTGAGTGATGAGGCTCAACCATATATTGGCTCAACGTGTTGACTGCAAAACATATATTCAGATGGGAGTTCACCAAGAACATCAATGCTCCTATGAGTTGACGATACTTAGTAGCATTTCCCAAAGTAGGTCCGGTAGCACTACCGCATAACTTCTTGAAGTTAAGCTCCATTGGGGTAGTCACGAGCTTGTAGTCCACCATACGGAATCTCTCCAATATCTTCACCACGTATTTTCCTTGAGATAGGAAAATCTCTCCTGGCTTCTGCCAGACCTCCAACCTTAGGAAATAGTGCAACAGTCCTACTTCCTTCATCTCAAATTCAGAAGCTGACTCCCTCTTACATTTGTGAATGAGAGGGTCTGCACCTGTCAAGAAGAGGTCGTCAACATACAACACCAGTATGAGAGGCTTATCATCCTCAACCTTAAAGTAAAGGTTTGGATCGACTTCACTCCTAATGAATCCCAACTTCATGACGTAGCTATCGATCCTCTCATACCAAGCTTGGGGTGCTTGCTTCAGCCCATAGAGGGCTTTCTTCAACCTGCATACGTGAGATTCCCGATTATGAATCTCAAACACCTCGGGTTGTTCCACATAGACTTCCTCTTTAATCGAACCATGCAAGAACGCGGTCTTGACATCCATCTGATGTAGGTTCCATCCTTGCGAAGCAGAATGGGCTATGATCAAGCGAATGGTGGTGTATCGGGCAACAAGTGCAAATATCTAGTCATAATCTACACCTTCCTTTTGAGAGAAGCCTCAAGCAACAAAGCGAGCCTTATATTTTTCTGCACTCCCATCAGCTCCATGCTTTATTTTGTAAAGCCACTTCGAGGTGACAACTGTTTTGTCTTGGGGTCTGGGGACCACATCCTAGACATTGTTCTTCATGATGGACTCGTATTCCTCATTCATAGCATCCTTCCATACTTGATGCTTCACGGCTTCTTTGAACGATGAAGGCTCATTTTGAATGATGGTGCTCATAATGGTAAGTATCCTTGATACCCGGTCGACTTCTTACTTTCACAGAAATGTCCTTCGGCATCATCAAGTGCCCCCCTAAGCCATGAGGCCCTCTTCCTAGAAGAGGAAGGCTCTTGTGGAGGGGGACCAATAGGATCCATAGGTTCTTCCACATCGGGCATTGTCTCATCTTTCTTCTCATCCAGCTTCCTGGTGGCAGCTTCTTTAGTTTACCTTAGAAGAGGAAGATTGTCAACCTTGCTAAGAGCCATATCTTTGTCAAAGGTGACATCATGACTAATCTTGACTTCCCTTTGACTAGCCACACAGATTCTATAGCCCTTAGAAGTTTCACTATAGCCCACGAAGATTCCCTTCTTTCCAGATGCACCCAATTTGTTTCTTTTCTCTTTCGGCAAATGAAAATATACAACACTTTCAAAAATTCTAAAATGAGAGAAAATTCTAAAAACATGTTGTCGCGCAGATTGTCACGACAACGCTGAGTCCGGGGGCTGTCACTTTGATCCCCGATCTCTCCGTTTAAGCCTGTCTCCCGCGGCTAAGGGGGGTAGACCCTGTAAGGAGATGGACGACCAACTGTGAACCAATTGGTTTGGGAGACACGAAAGAGAAAAGCACTAAATGAATTTGTTTAATTTGATGGACCAGTGCCTTATGGGTTTGATGCTAAAACGATCACTTAATAGATGTTGCAGAAATGTAAACTGTGCACAACAATCATTTATCATCAAATAACTTCGAGCAATGCAAGATATCCAGTAAAATCACAGTGTTTCTTAACGATGATCTGGCAATTTAAAAAAAAAGAAATAAACTTCGAAAGATACAACCATGTAAACTTGCGCATTAACCAAATATTATATTCAAGCATGCGAAATCACATAAAAGATAAACATTAATCTCACATCAACATTTTAGCCTCAGCAAAAAAAATATAGAACATGATGAGATTCCCAAGCTAAGGCTTCAACTGGCAAAATCTTTCCACGATAAATATTTTTATGTGTTTTTTTAGGCAAAAACTAAAACTTTAAAACTAAATGAAAAAATCTAAAACTATTCTTTAAATGAAAAGAATTTTTTATAGGTCTTTTTAATATTTTATATATATATATATATATATATAATTTTTTTTCTATAAATTTTTTTATTATTATTTATTATTATTATTTTTTTTTAATTTTTAAACAAAATAAAACTAAAAAAAAAATCTATTTTAAATCTATACTAAAACTAAAAAAAAAAAGAATTGAAAATCTTAAATCTAAAACTAAAAGCTAAAACCCTAACCCTTTTTATTTTTATTTTAAAATCAAACTAAAGAAATAACATAACAAATTATATATAAAACAAAACATAAAAATAAAATACGTAACTCACCAACTAAACAAAAATGAAAATGATTTAACTCTAATCCAAAACCTATGCTAACTATGAAAACAACGTGTCCAAAACCTAACGCTAAACAAATAAAGCTTTGATCTTATAGGGAAAAAATTTTACGCTAACGAAAAATTAAACAAAACGTGAGCTGCCCTAACCATAACCTGAACGTAATGAAACTAAATGTAATGAAACGTAAACTTAAAGTTCCAAAAAATACATTCACGCAGGCAAAAAAAAACGACTTACGCATAACCCTTCACGTGTTCTGAGAAACCAAAGCCTGAAGGTGTACTTACACTGAATCAAAAAAACGACTGCAACAGCTCACCAAACGTATCACCTGGCTCGTAAAAAATAATAAGACGTTTTTCCTTACAGTGCGTTTTGCAGGTTTCTGATTGTAGATGACTGCGTTTTGATGGCATACAGTGGCACAGCACGCAGGAGTTCAATGAGCTTTTCCTTCTCGCTTTAATGTTTGCAGGCTTGCGTGCGTGTAAGGAAGGCTGCGGCAGCGGAGGAGCAACGCTGTGGCTTCACTCCGAAATTGCTTCAAGCTCAGAGAAATCTGATTCGTTTTAGTGTGTTTTTGCAGACAAGAACACGTGAACAGAAGCTGGACAGCGATGATGATGAGAAAACGTTGATGGGATGAGGATTCTTGTATCGTATAACTGGAAATGAACTGCGTGTGGGATGCTAGGGAAAAATATGGCAGTGCAGATGTAGAAGAACGCAGGCACAACGGTTTTGGTGGATAGGAATTTTTGTTTGTCGAATGCAGAAAAGAAAAGGAAAGGCAGGGAGCAAAGAGTGATTCGTCTGGACAGTTTAAGGCAGAAATGACTTGAAGAGGTGCAGCCTTTCTCTGTAATGCCACCAAGCAGTCAATATAGAACACTTTCCAGGGAGAAAATGTCTGATCCACTTATCTTCGGATTTTTGCAGATGAAACCCTCGCAATAAAATTCCAGATCTGCAAATGAGAAACAAAATTCTGGAAAGTATATGCAAAATTTAGAATGAAACCCTACAAACTGATTTTATTTATTTTTTCAAAATTATAGCTCTGCAAAGCCAGATTTGTCAGTTATCATCAAAATATTTTCAGAACTTTAGATTACTAATGAAAAATACTTGGGAAATCTCTCATGCAAACAATAAAACAAACTAAATGATTAACCCAGGATCAAAACTAGCTGGGCCCTGCAAAAAATGCTTGTGGGAGTTGGCTGGTTCAGCCAAGAACTTCCCCAAACACCCACTAATCTTCTTCAACAAGATATCCCTGCACAACTCACTTTAACCATCAATAAGGAGAGAAAAAATAGTACTAGATCTCCAATGCAATAGAGATACCTGCCATTACTTCAGAAACCCTAATACCATTC
>APFE031174485.1:5957-35731 GCA_000404065.3 Pinus taeda | reverse complement strand
AATTATAGCACAATTTACTATTTTTAGCAGTTTTTCGGGTCCTAAACTTCCGGAGCCGTTTTGAGGCCCCAAACGACGCTTTTTGGGAAATCTACCGCTAGCGACTTTTCTGTCTAAAGATCGTCTTCTCCGTCGTAGTCCTCGGAGAGATCTTTCCAACGGGCTATCATGCACGTCAAACGGAGATAAGACGACCAATTCGCGACCCCGGGAAGTTGATGTACCAACTTATCCAAAAACGGGGCCCACAATTTGGCGTTTCATCTTCCAGGGTTAGGTTTTGGAATGTGAAGGGTTTTTCCATTGTTTCTCAACAATAAATAGGCCTTCGAGCCTCATTGTAACACCGTTTAGAGGCATGTAGCCGCACATCTCTTCTCAGAGATAAGCTACCATCGCCCTAGCTGGTTTATTTCTATTTCCGGTTGTAAGCATATTTCAGTATTTTCCATTAATGAAATGAAGTATTATTTCCGCTGCATCTTTGTGTATATGGTTATCTCTGTATTTTATTGTGTTCCTGTTTAAATCTGGATCAAGATCAACACTGGTGGCGGTAATGTTGAGTGTTTCGATGAAGTGCTCATAAGATTGTGGTAAACTTTTCAGAGTGATGACTACCATATCTTCTTCCTACATGGTGCGACCAATGGTTTCAAGCTGATCTCGAATGTCTTTAATCTTGTTGAGATGTTCCTATAAAGAGATATGTTCGTCCATCATGATGGAGAACAACTGATTTTTGAGAAAGAAGGCTCTGCTCTTGTCGGATGTCTCGTGTAATTCCTTCAACTGTTGCCAGATCTCAGCAGCTGTCTTGCCAGAAGGAATCTGTGGTAACTGATCATCAGTCATAGATAGCTTGAGGAGCATAACAACCTCTCAATTTCGATCATCAAATTTATCTTGATCGGTGCCAGCTGTACCAGGACGAAGTTCTTTGTTGAGAACGAGCTGATCAAGACGCCTATATTCAAAAATGGTCAACATTGTCTGTTTCCAGATGTTATAATTTGTGCCATTAAAGCACGGCTGCCTTCCAACATCAGATTGGTGAGTGAAGCCATTTGCACGTTTTCCCAAAGTATAGAAAATACCAATTTTTTTTCTAAACTGATAGATATAACCAGAAATTGGTCTTAGAGGCGGTTTTCAAGGGATTATATATAACACTATCTTTTACAAAAAATTACTGACTTTCAGCAGTACCCAACAAGCATTTCTAGCACAAATTCTTGAGATTTTAATGTATTGTCATCAAAGGGAAGTCAGAGGTCTGAAATTTTTGACTGTTTAAAATATCTGACAGAGGATGAATATACCATATACGATACCTGATATGGTGTAATCACTTGGCGTTTCCTGAGATAGAAGCGTGCTGACTATGGCACGAAATGTATTGCGTGAAATCAAATCTGAAATGACTGTGGCACGAGTTTTATTTCGTAAATAAAAAACTGAAATAGTGGTGCTGACTGTGGCACGAGCTTCAAAACTGAAATAGTCCACGCTTATCGCACCAAGGTTTAAAACTGGAATAGTCGTGCATGAATTTTTATTTAAGCGATAACAGGAATACACGGTAACGCATAACACTTTCACGCTGGAAACAACAGATACGAGAGACTTCGCCTGGTCGGTGGAAACCACCATGGCTCGAGCCCGGGTGTGAAAGCGGAATGAAACGCGGCCACGTCAAAAATGAGCAAAGGAAAGCTCGCAGTAACTTCTTCATCACAAAGTTATTGTAAATGCCCTTCTCTAACCTGTATGAGTTGCGAATTTGAATCTGGCTAGCGAACAAACCGGCCTTTAAAACGTAAAGGCGTTTGAACGGGGTCTCAGTGGAATAGCGCGTCAAATAAAAAAATCGCGGATTCGCAGTCCTCCTATCCAGTGATTCAGATCAGAAAAAAGAAGAAATCCACGATACAGAGAGTAAGAGAATAATAGAATTATGGAGGGAACGCCTTTGTTTTCGGATCTTGGGAAGCACTGCAGCCAAGAATCATGCAATCAGCTCGATTTCCTGCCTTTCCGTTGCGACGACTGTGACAAATTCTTTTTGTGCGGAGCACAAATCATACAGAGATCACGAGTTCCCGACGCACATTTATTCTCGTCTCTCGCTTGTAAGAAATTCGGGTAAGCGTCCGAAGTACTGTTTGAATCTCAGAGTGACCGTCCCCTCAATATTCAGAACATAACCAAAATGCAGGGTTTGTTGACACGGGCAGTGATCTGGTGTGGGTGCCATGCATCAGGCTTTTATAGTTGCATCAACTGTTATGTAATCTTCTGAGATTGACGCCAACAACAGGGATCCACTCTGCTAAAAGAAAACTGGAATTCACACAAACAAAAAACCCTCGGCTCTCGTAATTCCACAAAACCAAGAATCCATTTCTGTATCGAGATAGACGAATGTAAGCTTTTATCACAGTGAGCAGAGCCGAAGCTAAGACTTAGTGAAGGATATCTGGCTTACAGAGGGCTCGACCTTAGAAAGGATTGACAGAAAGAACTCACAAGATTAGGATGTAGAGAATAACTGGTCAAGAAATCTCTTTGGGTCCTAGCTCTGATACCATAAAACAGTGCGAAACACGCATATGGATTTCCAAATGAGTTGATGAATTAATTGAGCAACAATACTCAATAATAATACAGAGATATTTACAAAGATAGAAACAACAAGTTTCTATGTAAAGAATCAGTTTCATCTAAGAAACTGCTAAAAGAATAAAATTAGCAACAACTAAGAGAATAAGCATTAAACTAAAATAGTATTATTCTAATAACAATTGCTAGGGACTCCATTCAACTGCGTGTATGGCACACTTGAATAGTAGCTAGGACACTTGATTGGATTGCAACTAGGGCCTTTTAAGTAGGCCTCCTCTATACAGCGTATAAGGATCCTCCTTCAACTGTATCCATATGGCTGCATTAGTCCTCCTTTTCTTTGTGGCTAGGGCATGGCTTGACCCTCCTTTCTTTGCGGCTAGATTACTCCTTTCTCTGCATCTAAATGTCTCCTCCTAGGATTGCGGTTAGGTGACCTTACTTGGACAACGTATAAGACTCCTTTGTGAACGAAGCTTGATCTTCATTAGGGTAGCCTATAAATGCACCTTCTTCAACTATAGTTACAGCTTCTCCCTCTTGATCTCTCTAGCCACCAAACCCAAACGAGTGGAGAGAGACCTTAGGAGAAGTGTGTCTAAAACAACTTGAGACCTCTTCTATATATAATGCCACATGAGGATAAGTTGGGGTACTTTGGTTGCTGGCCGACCTTGACAAATTGTCAAGTAATACAAATAAATTCATATCTCCATGAATACATGTTGGAATAAGATGATCTTTAGATCAATCCTATACCTCTCAACGAGAGGAATCCAAGAAAAATATTAGCTGCCATAAATAAGAAGACCTACATGGCGTTTGGCCCTAGTTGCCAATTTTAACACTCCCTCTCAAGTAGGGAGAATTCCATCTGCCAGTTCGTACTATCTCTGTCATCAATGCAGTGCCCTGCATTGCTCTCCTCTGCTCCGCCCTGCTGAACTATGAAGAAGAAGAAGAAGTGATTGAGAATGTATCACACCATTCTCTACTAACTTGAAGTTAGTCCCAAATAGAGTGTCTCATACCACTTTTACTGATTCAAAATCAGTTCCAAATAAAGAGAGTGTCTCATGCCACTCTTATTGACCCGAAGTCAGTTCCAATTGATCCCAGATCAATATCATCCTAGTATAGGGAGTACGGTAATACACGATGCATCCATCGGTAGTACTATGGTCCCTATCCTCATTTCCCTGCTCATTGGCCAGATGAGAGGTACTTCCCATGAGTCCTAGACTGCATGGGTAGGATGTCTCAACAGGAGAAGGATGAACCACTCATCCTGCCTACATGTCGCCAGGGGTATCACGGGGGAGGCTGAACCACTCACCCTATACACAACAAATCACTAGGGAAAGGCTGAACCACTCACCCTATGATTGTGTCTCAGGAGGAGAAGGATGAACCACTCATCCTGCCTACATAGCAAACCACTAGGGGAACGCTGAACCACTCACCCTATGGTTGCTCATCTCTCCAAGAAGTACCCCCAAGTCCCCCGGAGCTCCCAGAGTTCAATGTCCATATCATACAGGACCCTTAGGAGAGGGTCTCTCCATGACTCCTAGTTGTTCTCGGAAAGTCGTGATTTTGACCTTTCCTAGGGGCTTTGTCAGAATATCGATGACTTACACATCAGTCCCAATGTGTTGGAGCCTTTTTGCACCTTGATGTACCATATCCTAGATAAAGTGGTACCTGATGTCTATATGCTCGGAGTGATCATAGAACATGGGAACAATCAAATCCCACTCTTGTTGTCATAGAAGATCACGGTGGTATCCAACACGTGTCCAAACAACTCACTGAAGGGCTTCCACAACCAGACAGCTGTTGATTTGGGGTAGCATCGGCTGTGCTCTAGCCATGAAAATTGGGGGAGAGGCTAAAGCACATGAGATATCTAAGACGCATAAATGGTTTGGACAGATTGTACCCAGTTTGGGAGATATTAAAATAATTGATGTTTTTAATGGGGTTCCTAAGTCTAAACTTACGAAAAATAAAAGATTAATGGGTATTAATATAAAACTGGGTTAGAAGGTTTCAAAAGTCATGGATCAAGCCAAATCTAATCTTAGCCGTTGATTAAAGATTTAATCTCGGCTGTTGAAGGACCAACAAGAAAAGTATAAGAGGAGGCTTGAGGGTCAATTGGAAGACACACCAGAGTGATCAATCATTTGATTTGCTAGACTGGGGTTGTTAAGCAAAGTCGAATCAGTGATCAACAAAGAGGGGCAGCGTGTATTGGACAGAAAGGCAGAGACAGTGTTGAGAGACCAGCGCAGAGACAGGGGGCGAGAAGCACCTGCCAGAGCAGGCCAGGCAGAGCCCAACAGAAACAATGCAGAATCCAGAGGGGCTGCGTCATCCACGTAGAGAGCAGCTTCAGTGATGCAGAGGGTCCTAGAGGCTGCACAATGACTCAGAGGGCTGACGCAGAGGCTGGAAGGTCTAGCGTAGAGCTTCAAAGTTGTTGGAGAGGGTTTCGTGGGACAAGTTTTCGGAATACCTGTTTTTGAATAGAGAGGTATTGCTGCCGGTTATTTTTCTCTACTGGGTGAGCCAGTTTGGCACCCAGTTGTACTCAAGGAAATACTGCATAATAATAAACCCTCAGAATAGTTGCACCGGTTTTCCAGCATTGGGATTTTTCGGGGACATTTGTCCAAAAATAATGGCGTCACTTGTGTGTTTGTTTTCTTTAAGCTGATGATCTATCGATGTTGAGACTGTATTGTGTTTATTTCGCAATTTATATGTTTTAAATAACTTGTTCCAATTTAACAAGTAGAAAAAACAAACCCAAAGAATATCGAATAAATTTCTAACAGATAGACTTAGAAATTCAACATGGTATCAGAGGGTGGTTATAGATCACAAGAGAGCTGAAGGCACCAACTGAAGTAGAGCATTTGCAGCAGAATTAGCTATCCCGAGTGACAGAAGTTGATCCTTGTAGAAGCGACAGAAGAAGGGTTTACGCAAAGGGACTACGTCATCAGTCTGGGCCAGAGAGAAGCCAACGCAGAGGCTGAGCAAGGCAGAAAGAGGCTCACATAGAGCCACGCAAAAACCAGGAGAGTTGACGCAGTTGGCTGGGGGAACTGTTTTGCCAGTGTCGGGATTGCGAAGAGCCTAGAGGCTCAGTCCTTCAGTTGTTGGGACAGAGGAAGCTGTGGGCAGTTTGCGGGAGTGACGCTGGTGGGGTATTGTGGGCAGAATAGTACCTAACAGGGCAAAACCAAGGTAGAGGGAGTTGCTATCAAGGCATATTTTCAGCCAAGGAATCCAAATCAGTGCTGTAGGTGCACAAAAGATCGGAGAGGTGCAACTTGACGATTGGCAGGAGGATTTCCAGAAGGGAAATCGGGACTCAGGGAGTCTAGTAGAGAATTTCCAGGTGGGAAGTAGAGAGACTCAATAGGAGTCGAAAGGAGAACTTCCAGAGGGAAGTAGAGAGACTCGGAGGAGTGGACAAAAGAGCAAAGAGATGGTTGTGAATGGATTGACGAATTAGGACAGGCTGGACTGGACGTCCAACTTTATGGTCTGGAAGGCCAAGATCTTGTCCATTCTAGATAGACATCGCATTAAGGGATTTGCCTTGAGAACAATGGCTATCCCAGTTGACCCGACAACTAATAAGAAGTATGAGGAGGCAATGGCCCAGGCAAAATGCATCATCCTTGACAGGGTCAAGGATAATGTGGTCCAACATATTGCCAAGAAGGAGACGACAAAGGAAATGTGGGACACCTTGAAGATGTTGTACCGGCATACTTTCGTGCAGAGGAAGATGTTACTTGAAAATCAACTGCGTTATACCAGATGCAGAAGGGGGAGCAGATAGATCTATTCCTCGGTCGATTGAAGGAGATTCGAGACCAACTGACTTCCATAGGGGCCACGCCGGATGAGGAGATGATGGTAAGGACCACACTTAACGCAGTCCCTAAAGAGTGGGAGACATTTGTCCATAGCATACTGGGCAGGGCAGATCTTCCAGATTGGGAAGAATTGTGGGCGTCTCTTCGTCAAGAGAAGATCAGGGGGTTGAGCAAGGCGGGAAGTACCAACAAAGGAGTCTGGATCAAGAAGGAAGAGAAAGTGGATGCAACTCTGGCATCTGCGGGAAAGCGGGAGAAGAGGAAGAAGGACCTCTCCAAGGTCAAGTGCTTCCACTGTGGGGAACTGGGTCGTTATGCGAACCAGTGTCCGAGAAAGAAGAACAAGGGAGAGGCATCTGAATCTAAGATAGCGCCAACGAAGGGGGAGAAAGAAGTCGAAGAGGATGACGATTGTGCCATGAGTGCTCATGTACCTCTAGAGAAGAGGTGGGGAAACATCGAGCTATAGTCAAGAGGACTACAGGCGATGAGGGGCATGATCCTTGAGGTACCCAACCTCTTGGATTATACCTTGCTACGGGAGTCTCGAAGAGAGAGTAGCAGGATTGGCGGATGTCGGTACAGACGCATGCGGTTGAAGCAATGGAGAGTGCTATGTGAAAATTCTATCACTGCAGCAACTAATTTATTTTTCCTACTTATTCCACAATAAGTTATTTATGAAATTACTTCAATAAACATTAAAATAAATATTGCTGCAGATATCACACTGTAATACAAAACCAAACATATGCACAAGCATTGACACAAATATTTTCGACAACAGTCCCCGGAAAAACCCAATGTGGGAAAATCGATGCAGCAGGGGAGAATTTTATTATTCAGCAATTCTTCAGTACAATAGGGTGCCAAACTGGCTTACCCAAAGAGAGAAATAATTCTCCAGCACTTCTCCCAATCCCAGTGTTAGCCCGGTTGACCTCTGCGTGGCTCTCAAAACCTCTGCGTCAGCCCCTACTTGACTTCGTCAGCCTTGGGCTTGTCTGTGCTACCCACACAGGCCAAGCTAGTGACTGCGCAGTCTTCTGCTGCCTCTGCGTCTGCCTCTCCTTCCTCAACGCTAATCTCCAGTGGCTGATCCTACCTCTCTGCTCCGTACTTGTTGCGTCCTGACTGCTCACCAGACCACTGGTTCAATTTCTCAGTTAACCCCGCTCCAGAAATTGAATTGACTGGTCTCCCTTAGTGTGTTCTCCAAGTGACCCTCAAGCCTCCTCTTATACTTTTGTTGTTGACAAATCAACGGCTGAGATTAAGTCCCTAATCAATGGCTAAGATAAGATCTGGCTTGATCCATGACTTTTGGACCATTCTAACACAGTTTTATACTAATTCACATTAATATTTTATTTTCCCTAAGTTTAGACTTAGGGACTTCATTAAAAATATTAATTATTTTAATATCTCCCAAAATTTTTAGAATCTGCCCAAACCCTTTTTGGGTATTGGAGATCTCATGTGCCTTAGCCTTTCCACCAATTTCCGTGGCTAGAGCACATTCGATGCTACCCCAAATCAACTCTCCCTCTTAGCGAGAATTGTGCTCTAGTAATACTCCTCACTAAGTATCACCCTGATCATCCGACATCGGTCCCTGTGCTGATGCTAAGCCTCCTTGCCCAACATCCTCTGTGCTGCTGCATCCTATACTGCTGCCCATGGCTTTGTTATTGCCACTGCTGCATCTGTACGACAACTCCCTCTACATTCGTGCTGCTGCTGGTCCTTTCTCCCAACACTACATCCGCACTGCAACTCCCTTTGCATCCTTGCTGTTATCACTCTCATTTCTGCTATTGAAACGAGTTCTTTACCATCCCCATCTTTTCCGTGAAGTAGTCAAACTTTGTCTTTCCAAGGGCCTTGGTGAGGATGTCTGCCACCTGTTCTCCTATAGGAGTGTAGCTCAATTGTACAACTCCTCGTTGGACACAGTCCCTGACAAAGTGACATCGGATATCAATATGCTTCGACCTATCATGAAACACTGGATTGTCAGAGAGCTTGATGCAACTCTGATTATCACACATGATCCTGGTCACCTCCATATTTCTTCTGAATAGGTTCACAAGCAGTTTGCTAAGCCATATGGCCTCACAAGAAGCTGTGCTTTCCGCCATATATTCTGCCTCAGACGGGCTCAGAGCCATGGACTTATGTTTCCTACTGCACCAGGAGGTCATTCCTGATCCAATGTTGAAACAGTACCCAGAGGTACTTTTCTGATCCACCGAACTTCCTGACCAATCTGCGTTAGTAAATCCACTCAATCTGATATCCTTACTCCTGGTGTACAAGAGTCCATAATTGACTGTTCCCTGTAAATACCTGAGAACATGTTTGGCTGCTGACTAGTGTGTCCTCTTCGGTTCTAGCATGAACTGATTGAGGGTGTTGAAAGCATAACAAATGTCTAGCTTGGTATTGACCAAATACATCAGGGACCCTATGAGTTGCCTGTATAGGGTGGGATCGACATCCTTGTCTTCTGATGCATCAATCTTCTTCCAGTTGGTGATCATTGGCGTAGCCATTGGTCTACAGTGCTCCATCCCGAATCTTTTTGGGATTTCTGTAGCATACCTCCCTTGCCCAAGGAAGATTTCTTCCTTCTGCTGCCAAACTTCCAACCCTAGGAAGTAGTGCATTTGTCCCAGATCCTTCATATCCAATTCTGTGGCTAGATTCTTCTTACAGTTCGCAATGAGTCTAGATGCTTCTACCAGAGAGAGATCATCCACATACAATACTAAGATTAGCGACTCTTTCTCTACAACCAGATAGTAGAGATTTGGATCCGCGTCACTCTTGATAAACCCCATCTTCTGCAAGTAGCCATCTATTCGACCATAGCATGTTCTCAGTCCCTGTTTCAGCCCATATAAGGCTTTCTTCAATCTGCATACATGGGACTTCTTCTCATGAGTTTCAAAGCCTTCTGGTTGTTCAATGTATACCTCCTCTTCTATTACCCCGTTTAGAAATGTCGTTTTGACATCCATCTGATGGATCTCATCCCATTCAGGCTTCCAAAGATACCACGATCCTAATAGATGTATACCTGGCTACCGGGCGAAGATCTCCTCATAGTCAATCCCTTCTTTTTGAGCATACCCCTTAGCCACAAACCTGGCTTTGTATTTCTCAACACTGTCATCTGCGGCGTATTTGATCTTGTAGATCCATATTGATCCTACCACTGATCTGTCTTGGGGCCTTGGCACCACCTCCCAAACATCGTTTACCTTTATGGAGTTGTATTCCTCTACCATCACATCTAGCCAAATCTGATGTTGAGCTGCTTCCTTGAAACTGGAAAGCCCTCCATCCTAAGCTACTAATGCCTGATATCTATTTGGCTGTTTTTGCTCCCTCTTATTGTTTCTTGGCACACCGATGAATTCCTCCTCATCTCGCAGAATCTGACGAAGTTCCCTGCTATTTCTTCCTTTGCCAGCAGGTGTTTTTGTTCGCTCCTCCTCCTCATCCTGAGAATCTTCCTATCCTGAGGAAGAATTCTTTACTTCTGTTGGTTGAAGAGGCTTAACCAACAACTCCTCTTTCGGCTACTCCTCGGAAGGCATCTTGCGAGATCTTCTGAAAGCCCTGCTCTCCATGAAATTTACATCTCGTCGTATTACTACCTTCTTGCTCCCTGGAAGATAGATTTTATATGCCTTAGCATTCTCGCTATATCCTACGAAATATCCCTTTTCCGCAGTCTAATCCAACTTCTTCCTCTTTTCTTCGAGTATGTGACAAAATGCGAAACTCCCAAATATCCTGAAATGACTGACTTCAAGTGTCTTCCCTGTGAAGACTTTCTCTGGAGTAATCTTGTCCACTGGCCGATGAGGAGTCTTGTTCTGAACATAGATTCCTGTGTTGCGTGCTTCTCCCCACAGGAATTTTGGCATATCCTGATCATACATCATGGCCCGAGGTATTTCTACAATAGGCCTGTTCTTTCTTTCTGCTACCCGATTCTGCTCCGGATTATATGGAGTTGCCCACTCTCTTCTAATGCCCTCCTTAGTGCAAAAATCAGTGAAGTCCTTATTGACATATTCTCCACCATTATCTGAGCGCAAAACTTTTATTTTCTTCCTAGTCAGATTCTCCACCAAAGCCTTGAACTCCTTGAATCGACAGAAAACCTCATCCTTGGTTCCAGAAAATAAATCCAAGTTTTCTTTGAGTGGTCATCAATGAAAGTAAGGAAATACTTGACACCATTGAGAGATTTGATGGACATAGGTCCGCAAATATCATATGTATCAATCCTAGTACACTCTTGGCCCTGTGTTTTCTCCTAGGAAATACTGCCTTGGCATACTTTCCTAGAGCACATCCCCTGCATACATCATCTCGTTCAGTACTTAGATCTGGAACTCCTGTTACAGTGCTCTTGAGAATTCTCAGAGCTCCATGGTGCAAGTGACCCATTCTTCTGTGCCATAGTTCGTTCAAGTCCTTGTCTCCATGACTGCCTATTAGTGCCATTGGTGATTCTAGTTGCAATCTATACAACCGATTACTTTTCATCCCGATTTGCACTTTCTTTTTCCAGCTCGGGTGTTTGACATATACCTTCTCCTTGATGAAGTAGACGTCGTAGGCCTTGCCTTGTAGTTGCGACATAGAAAGTAAGTTAATCCCCAATCCTGGTACATGCAGCACATTTGTAGCACGAAACCATTCTCGCGATTCTATTTGAAAGACTATGATACCCTTCCCTACTGGAGTACACTTTGCCTTGTTCCCCATGGTATTCTGAAAGTTCATCTTCTCTTCTCGATATTCCGATAAACACTCCCTGATTCTCGTCATATGCCATGAAGCTCCACTGTCTATATACCATACTTCTGATGATGCAGCACTAGTTATACACGCCACTTCTTCTTCCAGCCTGGAAGCCAACATAGAGAAATCAAAATCTCTTTCTCTTGTGCAATCTTCTGAAAATCTGTGTGAGTCCCCTGACGTGGATGCCTTTGCATCGTGGTCTCAACCCATAATTGATTTTCCCTTTCTGTCTTTGATTACTCGCTCTGATACCATGTGAAAATTCTATCACTGCAGCAACTAATTTATTTTTCCTACTTATTCCACAATAAGTTATTTATGAAATTACTTCAAGAGTCTGGAGGAGAGGCAGTGGAGAGGGCCGATATAAGATAATACTCCTTTTGCTTATTAGAAACAACATTTGATTCTTCATACCTGGAGTTCCTTGCTTTCTTGGAGCGTTGACTATTTCCTTGATGTCCTGCATTCCCTTTTCCTTTGCCATTGTACCTGTCATTCCTTCGATTATTGAAGTTGCCCTTGGGACGATTGTGGTCATCATCATGTGATGTGTCCCTTCTATTTGTACACTCCCTCGCATAATGGCCAAACTGATTGCAAGCAAGGCATCTGCCCTTCCTTCCACCCTTAGATCCAGACTTTCCATTGAAGTGACTTTTTTAAGTAGGCCACCAGACGCTTGTCAATGGAATCTTTAATAATCTTCTTTGCTTTGACTTCACCCTTGGTGTACTTGTTCTTTGGTGCATTTGATGGAGACTCAAGGATTTTACCCTTCACGTAATCCAACACTTCTTGCTCTTCTAATGTTAGATCCAGAGACATCTTCCATCCACAATAGTCATACTTTTCACGGAGCTTGTCTTCAGCCGGGAAGTGGGATGAGGAACTCATTGAGCCTTTGAACTTGTCCAACTGTCTTCGGTGATTGCTCGTTCACTCTTGCTAGGGCTTTGTCTTCCCCTCAGCTCCAATACCATGTTAATTTTAGGTATGTTCTATGCTTAAAGCAATTTACTTCAATTTTCCATATTAGCCCAATGATAATATTCAGATTAGCAATCACATCAACATGATAATAAAGTGTAGATAGAACATAAACATAAGTAGTAGAAGACAGGCCAAGACAAGAGGACACAAGATGTGCAACCAGCCAGGGACAAACCCAAGTGTGGGGAAACCCTTGATCAAATCTTCTTATACTCTTCAAATAGTTCAGCAGAGAGAGAGATAGTACAAATATACAAATCTAAGATTTTGTGACAACAGAAGTAAAGCCTTGATCAGAGAGGTCAAACAGGACTGAATCTTTTATCCAAGTGGCATCAACAGGATGCTCATCAAACATTGTCAAATCTTGACCCAAAACATCTCCCAGAATTCTGATGTCTTCTTGTTGCACCAACTGTCACTGCTTCATGAGATATGGCATCAACATTCAGTCCTCTTCCTTCAGATAGCCAATAATGCAGGTCTTCGAGGTGAGGCACCACCACTTGTGCAATCCTTAGAACAAACTATGCTGCTGGCTATGGCCTATGGCCTAGCCTAGCCACAAGTTAAGCCTATGATCTTCAATCAACAATCAATAATATCAACGTAGCTGTATTGAGTCCAACAAGCTTGACTCAATCTGAATATACTAATCTGATTTGGACAAGGACAGATTTCTTCAATGTAATGATTGAGGTTTGCCAACCTTATAAACTGTCCTCATGAACAACCTCAACACTGCACTGTCACCATAGTTCTAGGACACAGTCAATAAGATATTTGATGTTGTCAACATGATGACTGGTTAGGGCACTTGGTTGTAGCTTAGGGATTCAAACAACCCTTAAACAGTAGACCCTAGATCCTCCTTTTTGCGGATTCTTCTGTCCTTCAAATTGAGCTCGTGAACAACATGAACATGCCCAAACAGTCCTCAAATAGGCCACGTTGTCACCTACAACAATGTGGCATTATGACAACGACTTAGGTGACTGCAACTAGGTCTCTTAGAGCTGCGTATAAGGGCTTCTTCCATTGCGGCTTAGGGCACTTTAGGACAATAGCTAGGGCAACAAATAAGACTGCAGATTTGGGCCTTCTATAGCTGTGGATTAAGCCTCTTGTGACAACGTATATGAGTCTTCCTTTCTGCTGCTTAAACCCTTCTCTATAGAATTTCTAGTGTCTCCATTCAACTGCAGCTAGGGCACACCTGAATAGTAGCTAGGACACTTGATTGGACTGTGGCTAGGGCCTTTTAAGTAGGCCTCCACTATACAGAGTATAAGGATCCTCCAATTGCGTCTATAGGGTTGCATTAGTCCTCCTTTTCTCTGTGGCTAGGGCATGGCTTGACCCTCCTTTGTCTGCGGCTAGATTACTCCTTTATCTGCATCTAGATGTCTCCTCCTAGAATTGCGGCTAGGTGACCTTACTTGGACAACGTATAAGACTCCTTCATGATTGAAGCTTGATCTTCATTAAGGCAATGTATAAGTGTACCTTCAACTACAGCTAGGGCTTCTCCCTCTTGATCTCTCTAGCCACCAAACCCAAATGAGTGGAGAGAGATCTTAGGAGAAGTGTGTCTAAAATGACTTGAAACCTCTTTTATGTTGATTTGGGGTAGCATTGAATGTGCTCTAGCCATGAAAATTGATGGAAAGGCTAAAGCACATGAGATATCCAATACCCAGAAATGGTTTGGGCAGATTCTAAACAGATTGGGAGATATTAAAATAATTAATGTTTTTAATGGAGTCCCTAAGTCTAAACTTGGGGAAAATAAAATATTAATGTGAATTAATATAAAACTGTGTTAGAAGGGCCCAAAAGTCATGGATCAAGCCATAATTAATCTTAACCGTTGATTAAGGAATTAATCTCGGCCATTGAATTGTCAATGAGAACAGTATAAGAGGAGGCTTGAGGGTCACTTGGAGAATACACTAAGAGATCAAGATTTCGACTTTCTGTGGTTGGGTTTGCTGAGAAAGTTGAGAGAGTGATCAAAGTTGCAGTTGAGGGGCAGTGAATACAAAAGTAGAGAGGCAGAGATAGCACCGAGAGGATCAATGTAGTAGCTGGGGAGAGGGACGCAGAAGCAGCCAAGGGTTCACGCAGAGACAACCAAGGCTCATGTAGAGGCAACTAGGAGTTGCACAGTGCCTCAGAGGGCCAGCGTGGGTGATGCGGAGGGCCAGAGGACTGGCGTACTGCTTCCAGAGGCTGACGCAGGTCAAGCTAGAGTGACGTTGATTTAACGCTGGGCCAGAGAGAGGCTGACGCTGGGGTTTCGTGGGGCAGATTGGAACTATGGAGCTGCCGGAGTGTTTATTCGGGGTTTCAGCCGGAATATATGCTTTTGAGTAGAGAGGTACTATTGCTGAGATTTTTCTCTGTTGGGTAAGCCAGATTTGGCACTCAGATTGTATTCTGGAACTGCTTAATAAATCAAACTCTCAGATAGCTGCACCGTTTTTCCCGCATTGGGTTTTTCCGGGGACATTAGTCCAAAAACAACGTGTCATTTGTGTGCTTGTTTCTGTTTCCTTCAGTTGATGATCTGTAATGTGTTGAGCATGTACTTGTATTTATTTCCAGTATTTTCATGGTAAATAACTTGTTAATTAACAGAACAAGTAGGTAGGAATAAATTAGGAAAGTACATGAAGGGTTTCTAAAGGGTTTGATTTAGAAATTCCAACATGGTATTAGAGGATGGTTGTAGATCATAGGAGAACTGAGGACATCAGTCGAGTAGAGCAGCAACAACAGAAAACAACTGTCCTGAGTGACAGAAGCTGTTCCTAGCAGAGTAGCAGCAAGGAATGGGTGACGCAGTGCCTGCGTCATCAAGACTAAGCCAGGAAGAGGCAGTGCAGAGGTCGAGGGAGGCAAAGACAGGCTCGCGCAGGGCCATGCAGAAGCCAGGGGGGCTGACGCAGTTGGCTGAGGAAGTTGATTTGCCAGTGTCGGGATTGCGCAGAGCCTAGGAGCTCTAACCTTTAGTTTGCTGGGGTTTAGGAAGCTATGGGTAAGTTGCATAGTAGAGCTCGTGGGGTACTTTACTCAGAACAATACCTAACAAGGCAAGGCCAAGGAGGAGGGAGTTGCTACCGAGAATTTCTAGCCAAGAAATCCAGATCAGTGGTGCAACTGCACTAATGATCATAGTGGGGGCATCTCGACATTGGCAGAAGGGTTTCCAGGAGGGAAATCGAGGCTCAAAGGGAGTCACACCGAGAACTTCTAGGAGGGAAGTAGAGGAGCAACGAGATGGCAATGAACGGGGGTAAGAGATTGGGACAGACTGGACAGAGCCTCAAACTTCGTAGTTTGGAAGACCAGAATCCTATTCATTCTAGATAGGAATCGTGTCAAGCACTTCGCCTTGAGGACGATAGCTATCCCAGTTGACCCAACTGATAACGACAAGTACGAGGAGGAAATGGTGAGGGCAAAGAGCATCATCCTTGACGGGGTCAAGGACCATGTAGTACCACATATTGCTGAAAAGGAAATGACAAATGAGACGTGGGAGGCCCTAAAGAAATTATACTAGCATACTTCTGTGCATAGAAGGATGTTACTAGAAAATCAACTACGATCATAGTACCACATATTGCTAAAAAGGAAACGACAAATGAGATGTGGGAGGCCCTAAAGAAATTATACTAGCATACTTCTATGCAGAGAAGGATGTTACTAGAAAATCAGCTACGATCATACCAAATGCAGAAGGGAGAATAGATCGACCTCTTCCTTGGTCGATTGAAGGAAATCCGGGATCTGCTGACTTCTATAGGGTCCACGTCGGATCAAGAATTGATGGTGAGAACAACCCTGAACGCAGTGTCAGAAGACCGGGAGGTGTTTGTCCAAAGCATGCTAGGCAGGGCGACCCTTCCAGATTGGGAGGAAATGTGGGCTGCTTTTCGCCAATAAGAGATCAGAAGGCTGATCAAGGTGGGAAGCAACGGTAAGGGGATTAGAATCAAGAAGGAGGAAGAGGAGGCTGCTGCCCTAGCATTTGAGGGAAAGCAGGAGAAATGGAAGAAGAAGGACCTCTCCAAGGTCAAATGCTTCAACTGTGGGGAACTGGGTCACTATGTGAGCCAGTGTTTGAGGAATAAGAGCAAAGGAGAGGCTTCCGAGACTAAGGCAGTGCCAGCAAGGGCGGAGAAGGAAGTGGAGACAGATGATCACTGTGCCATGAGTGCTCACACGCCACTTGGGCGGAAGTGGGGAGACATTGAGCTGTAGTCAGACGGACTACAAGCGATGAGGAGTAGATTCCTCGAGGTACCCAACTTCTTGGATTATACATGGCTACGAGAGCCCAAAGAGGAGTAGCAATACTGGCGGATGTCAGTAGAGCTGGATGCGGATGGAACGATAGAGGGAGCTACAGTGCAGAATTCCTAGGACAACGTGAGGTAGCAGTGCAAGATGCATGGAGTTGTTGCAGCAGCGCAAAGGTTAGAGAAGGGGCACTTGTTAGCGACAAAGGGAGTTTCAGCATCGAGGGTGTGTCTAGCCTGACATAGATGTCAAAGTTGGGAGATCAGTTACTTACTTCTCAGAAACTGAGTTGCAGTGCAACAGTTAGCAGTGGCAGTGCTATGGGCAACACGATGCAACATGATGAGAGGGGCTGCCGTACAGATGCAGCAGTGGCAGTGGCAGGGCCATGGGTAGCAGTGCATGATGCAACAGTGCAGAGGATGTTGGGTAGCAGGCCTAGCATCAACACAGGGATTGATGCTGGATGATCTGAGTGATGCTCAGTGAAGAGTATTACTAGAGCATTGTCGTTGCTAAGAGGGAGTGTTGATTTGTGGTAGCATCGGATATGCTCTAGCCACAAAAATTAATGGAGAGGCTAAAGCACATGAGATCTCCAATACCCAGAAATGGTTTGGGCAAATTCTAAATAGTTTGGGAGATATTAAAATAATTAATATTTTTAATGTAGTCCCTAAGTCGAAACTTAGGGAAAATAAAATATTTATGTGAATTAATATAAAACTATGTTAGAAGGGCCCAAAAGTCATGGATCAAGCCAGAATTAATCTTAGCCGTTGATTAGGGTCTTAATCTCAATTGTTGAATTGTCAACGAGAAAAGTATAAGAGGAAGCTTGAGGGTCACTTGGAGAACACACCAAGAGATCAAGATTTTGACTTTCTGGGGTTGGGTTTGCTGAGAAAGTTGAGAGAGTGATCAAAGTTGTAGCTGAGGGGCAGTGAATACAAAAGTAGAGAGGCAGAGATAGCACCGGGAGGATCAGTGCAGTAGCCAGAGAGAGGGACGCAGAGGCAACTAAGGGTTCACGCAGAGCTAGCTAGGGCTCACGTAGAGGCAGCTAGGAGTTGCGCAGTGCCTCAGAGGGCCAGCATGGGTGATGCAGAGGGCTAGAGGACTGACGTAGTGCCTCCAGAGGCTGATGCAGGCCAAGCCAAAGTGACGTTGGGCTAAAGCTGGGCGAGAGAGAGGCTGACACTGAGGTTTCGTGGGGCAGATTGGAGCTGTGGAGCTACCGAAGTGTTTATCGGGGGTTTCAGCCGGAATATCTGCTTCCGAGTAGAGAGATACTACTGGCGAGAGTTTTCTTTGTTGGGTCATCCAGATTTGGCACCCAGATTGTATTTTGAAACTGCTTAATAAATCAAACCCGCAGATAACTGCACCAGTTTTCCTGCATTGGTTTTTTTCGAGGACATTAGTCCAAAAATAATGGTGTCACTTGTGTGCTTGTTTCTGTTTCCTTCAGTTGATGATCTGTAATGTGTTGAACATGTACTTGTATTTATTTCCAATATTTACATGGTATATAACTTGCTAATTAACGAAACAAGTAGGTAGGAATAAATCAGAAAAGTACATGAAAGGTTTCTAAGGGGTTTGACTTAGAAACTCCAACATTCTATTTATAATGCCATATTGAGGATAAGTTGGGGTAGTTTGGTTGCTGGCCGACCTTGACAAATTGCAAAGTAATACAAATAAATTCATATCTCCATGAATACATGCCAGAATCGGATGATCTTTTGATCAATCCTACACCTCCCGATGAGAGGAATACAAGAAAAATATCCGCTGCCATAAATAAAAAGACCCACATGGAGTTTGGCCCTAGTTGCCAATTTTAACACATATCCATGACAAATCATTTGGACAAGGCAAAGAAACGAGAAGATACCTTGTCAAGTCACCTTGAGTAAAGGCACAAGAGCTTGAACAAACTTGAAGAAGAGATTGGTCAGTTCAAGGTAGAGGTCTCCTCTCTCAAAACTCAACTAGAAGAAGCAAGAAAATTAGCACAAGGAGCTGAGAAGACAATGGAAACATTGGTAATCATAGAAGGAAAGGTTGATGAAGCATAAAAGGAGAGAAACACCATGATATGCCAACTAAAAGCAAAGGATGAAGAGATCTTTAAACTAAAATCCGACATCAACCTTCTCATCGCCGAAACACGTAAAGCTACAAGGATCAAGGAAGAAATGGTGAGCAGTCTAGCTAAGGAAAATGAAGATATTTTCAAAATGAAACCAAATATCATCTCCCTTAAAATAGAAGCAAATGAAGCTACTTGTATCAAGGAAGAAATTGAGAAACAACTAGCTAAAAGGAACAATGACTGTGAAAAATTGGAGGAAGAAATTGTCTCTTTCAAGAAAAAGGTTGAAGGGATGGACAAAATCTTAAAGAGTTCTCAAGCCTTGGATGACATGCTTAGCCATCAAAGATCTCCATTTCATAAATCAGGGCTTGGCTATGAAGGTGAATCATCAAGCAAGGATGACCATACTTCAAACAACAAGGACATGAGGAAGCCTGATGGAAATAATGATGCTCCCAGTTCCAACAAAGGCAAGGATAAGAGTCAAGGCAACAATGAAGGAAGTTTTTTGGCCGACGGATTTTGAACCAAGTGTGGTTTATCATTAGGACCATAAAATTCTCTCATGTGATTTCTACCGAAAGACTTTGTTTAATTCATTATGGATCGCAGAAGCTTGAATACAGAAAATGAAGGAAGTCCCGTTCCAAGGAGACTTTCAGATCATGTCAAAAATACAAAAGGTGATGAATATCATCAAGGAATCCCAAGGCAGAAAGGCTTCAAAAGTACATCAAGGAAATCTCCATCTCCCATGTACCAAAGTTTATTTCTTGGTTATTGTTATTCTTGTGCAAGCTTTGGACACATGGCAAAAAATGTAGGGCATATTACAAAGATAAATATAATGGTCCCCGTCAATCTCCAAGAAGCAATTTTGCAAGAAGTCATGAATTCTTATTCATGAACAACATAGAGTGCTACAAGTGCCATAACGTTGAACACATGGCACATAATTGTAACTTGACTTGGGCACCTACACAAGCTAGAACCATGCCAGAGAAGAAAGTGACACAAATTTGGAGAAGGAAGCAAATTGAATCTGGAATCTCTTAAACACTCTAGCCAATAATACATGTTGTTGACTTGATGAAGTCATCTTTGATATTCCAAGCATTTGATGGGGAGACTTTGCCAAAATGAAGATCATGCATACAATTAGGGGGAGCTTATGATGATTAGGCATTCTTGCGGAAGCTATCCGTGAATGGACCCTATGAAATCCTTGATGAGCCACATGGACAATCATCCTTTGATAGATCGTCTCTTGGGAGAAATTCCATTGAAGAACATGATCCCTTATTCATCCATGAACTATTTTTAAAGATCTATTCTACTTGATCACTAAGTAGGTAATCTTTCATTGACTAGAGGAGGTCGTGCAGGCAGGGGGAGTTGATTCATCACATGAATGAATGTAAACACATCTATCATGGACCACATTACCAGAAAGAAGAGAATCAACTTGACAGGGGGAGTTCTTGGACACATCGTTTGCCATTGATGTCAAAGGGGGAGAGAATGTTTGATATGCAATAATATTCCCATCAATGACAAAGGGGGAGATTGTTAATCTAGGTTGTCATTGATGTCAATATGGCAGTGGTTGGAATGGCAAATATTCTTGAAGATGCCAGAGTGACTATAACTCTTGCTCAATCATGTATAAGACAAGAAGTGTCAATCATGCCCATGATGATCTAGAAGCCCTTGAAGACCTTGATGACATATGTGGACCACACTTGATGAACATGATTGGAAGACTACCTTGGAACCTATACATCACTATGACATACACTTGATAATGGAAGACTATACGCTGATGATGAAAGACTATAGGCTGCATATGATGCTATCAATGCCATTTATGACCCTATGAGCTTTGATGAAGAAGCCTAACAAAATGAAGACATCCATGAAGAAGAAGTCCTACACTTTATTTCTGCACTCATAAAGGACCAGTCACATTAAAAATTACTAAAATAAAAAAAAAAAATGAAATAAACTAAGTAAATTAAAGGAATTGCGCTTTAACATCAAATTTTTTTAACGTGGCCTATGGCCATTAAAAATTCGATTCATTAACTCTTTGATTTATTTTACTTATTCATTTTTCACATTGATGTTATTGCTTAAAGAATAATTAAAACGCTAATCTAAAGTTCTTTGGTGTTTCTGATGTTAAATGCTAAATCTTAAATTATTATGATTCTTCTATGGTCAAGGTGCGATAAATGTTTTAAATCATATTGATTGTTGGAGAAAGTTAATTAAATCTAGATCTGGGCAGTTAACGAAAATCATTTTAAATCTAGAATCTCTTGCATGTTAAAGTTTTGGGCATTTACATTAATTGTTCATGATTGTTGCTTTGCCACATCTATAAGTTTTCTCTGGATGACTTGTTATTACTTAGTCTATGTTTAATTCAATATAAAAGGAACTAGTCTATAATCATTTCTATCTTGTGGTCGTGTCTTGGCTACATTAGCGTTTAATCTATTCATCTGAGTTAATCGAAATTTGTTTACTTTCGTCAAGTTGTCCATCAATAAAATCTCCTAGAGTCTATTTTTCACAGGCTATCCTCATCCATTTACCTAGGGACTACCCCCTTTGACTTGTCTTGGAGAGAGTCTAAACAGAGTAAGGATTTAAGAGTGACAACCCTTACTTTGGGCGTTGTTGCGGTGCCTAGACACTTTCTGCGACAACAAGTAGGATATTCTTTTTTTCCAAAAAGCAAAATTTGTGCCATTGAACAAAGGAAGCCTTCCTAACACTTCTTGATTTTTCATTGTGACTAAGAATCCTTCTTCCAGCTGTTAGGCTGATTATGAAGAAGTTGGCTCCGATACCAATTGTTGGAAACACTGAGAGGGGGGTGAATCAATATTTCTTTTCATTTGTTATTATCTCCAGTTAGATTCTACACAATTAAAATCAGAGAAATGAATAATCTTATTATAGAAAAAATTGTCATCAAATGAAGAAGTACAATACGATGTCAGGGTTCCAACCCTTCAGAAATTTAGGCACCAACCTATTGCCAAGCACCAACTTGGACTTAATGAGGCTCCGACCTCTAGGGCTTCGACCCTATCTTCTTCAAGCCACCAACCTTGTGTTTATGGGCACCTACCCAAAGGACACCAATCCTTCAATTTTTAACAAATAGAGTGTATGAAAGACTTACTTCAACAGTTGATCATCTTCTCCACGAGACTGCTTCAGATTTCAACATGCCCATTGTACAAGATCATCAAGCTCTTTACTTGTACAAGCCTCCAAGATCACTATTTTGGGCTTCCAATTCCTCACTGTCCAAATATGCTCCAAGACTCCTAATACTCCACTCTGTCAAGGCTTTTGAGTTCTTCACTTTTAAAGTCAACCCTAGATTGTAGCTTACATCAATAAATGTTAATCGGTTGCTTCTTGAGGTATGCTGACTTCCATAGGTAATTGTCTTGATCCGAGCTCCACATGTGAGATATCACATGTTCTTGTACAATTAGTAATCACAATCTAAAGCAAAGCTATCACAAATATAGGTCTCCATAGATCTGAGTGACTATTGGTGGTCCAGGCTTCAATAATCACAATTCCAAATTGCTGTAGGTGGTCCTAGCTTCATAGTTTCGAAGTGCTGTAGGTGATCCGAGCTTCACCAATCACAATACCGAAGTGCTGTAGGTGATCCGCGCTTCAAGTGTTAAGTCCGAGTCTCCCACAGGGCTGAGCTATCATTGATATCTCTACAGATGGCTTCCTTAGATCCGAGTAGTTGTTTTCACTGTTCCTAGCTCCACAACATAGGTTTGAGGTATATATATAATATATAATATATATATATTGAGCCCTCAACAATCCGAATTTTTAACAAGTCACAGGTTTGCTGGAGCTTCCAAGGTCTACTTCTTGAGAACATAATTATGCCCAAACCATAAACTTTTTCCTTCGGCCTCCTTGGTTCATGAGATGTGAACACTTATCACTTTTTTGTCTCCCTGTAATACGCTTCACCGAATTGAATAATGAAAACTAAATCTTGGACTGTGTATTAATAGTCTTTTTGTAAGGAGGAATGAAGAGACACGTCCCTTCGAACAAGCCGACATGAGTAAGTAGTTTAGGTCAGCTTAATGTCATAAATAAATTTGTTAACTTCAAAAAAAAATCCATTTCTCCCAAACTGCTTGGAGTTTCGGGCCAAGTAATAGCTTGTTGGGAAGGCAAAAATGTGCTCTAAAAGATGGTGTAGGTGTCATAATGAAATGATGCCTCTAAAGTAGTGAAAAAATATTTTTTAATGTGACTGGTTATTAATTAGTGTAGAATTTGAGGTAGGGCAGTTAGGCTTCTTGTTAGGCTTCTTCATCATAGGCTTATAATATCATCAAGATAGTGGTGATATGCCATTAATCATATGCATCATTGACTTTTCCATGTCATCATAAAGTCTTCCATCATCAACATCATCCGAGGTAAGAAGCCAATACCATATTGACATCAATGACAACCTAGATTAACAGGTAGACCCTATGGAAATGAAATGATGAAGGACAAGTTGGGAACCAACTAGTCCGAGAGACACAGTCAAGTGGCCTAGCACTTGGTTAAATCTAGCAAGATTTTAAGGATTAGATTGGATTTATATATTTGAGATCAACACCTTATGGAGTCAATGCTCTTGCTTTATAAAATTAAGATCAAGTATTGGATGGACAACTGTTGCTTTGATGCTTCACCAACCTAAATGAAATGCAAATCCTAAATCCTAGATGTGATGCAAAGTTCTTGGTTAGTTTTAATTAAATGCCTAGTCTAAGTATGACCTTCCCTTAACTATTTTGAAGCTAGGCTCCAAGGTAGGTTGTGGGAAGAAGGCCAACATGAAGCAAGCAAGGGCTTGATTAACGATATCTTATGTTAGGTACTATCATCTGATGTCCCTGGCACTGCAGAGATTGTGGCTCTGACGACTACAAGGTCACCGTGTTAACCACTGAAGAGTTGCTAAGCTCCTAAAGCTAGATGAGACGGGTGGCCCTAAAGGTTCCAATAATTATTAGACAAGGCAACCAATGTTCCTTATTCAAAATGCCAGTGACCATTCAACCTATGAGTTGTTCAATTTAAACAAGAAGATTCATAGATCCCTTAAAGTGACAATGTAAAGTTATCTTTCAACAATATGTATTAGCAATGAAATCAAAATGAGAATTATGCCAAGGCTCTTGTATCAATAATGAAAATCTTTAAAGACAAATGATGCAAACAAGATGCCCAACAATATATTTCCTATCAAATGTTAACAATCTTATGAGTTAAAGAGAGCACTTGAAGCCACTTTTGTATTCGGATTTCAAATAACATAAATGAGTAACCTAGGATAGCAGAAAGCTACTTATGCTTCAGTGATAAAGAGCAGCAAATAAGTTTATGACAGCAGTAGCTTATAGAGAGCAATTCTTATGGCAAATGTCAAAAATATTCCAGATTGCTTAATTCCCTTTCTTTGCTTAGATTAGAGAGAAAAAGTAGAGAAATGTATTTGTGTTACTAATGTATTTCAGATCTCTGTAATGCTTATGACAGTCATAAAAAAACAAACTTATGATTGAAACAAATAATGCCCAAAAACGTTTAAGTGACCCTCAATGTATTAGATAAATGATAAAATTGTTTATTGTCACTTAGATATGTATTCAACCACTGTTAGAAAGATCTTATACAGCTATAGCAAACAGTGAGATGATTAAGGTTTAGGAGGTGCAAACCAATGAGCCCTAAGGGCTTATAGATGCTTGCCAAAGTTGCCAACGAAATTCTCCCAGAGCAGGTTCACCTGCAACACAGAGAATTTACCAAATTCTCTGCATACAACAATGATTTAAGTCAGAAAATCTGAATGATTATCACAGCGATGAAAGATGAGATCAAAGTAGGGCTCAAAGAGGTCAACGCAGGGCAGAATAGGGACTGTGTTGGGGAAATTAGGGTTGGTAGGGAGAGATAAGGGTAGTGTTGAGGGGAGAAGGGATGACACAGGCAGGAGGAGACCCTTCCAGGCTTGCGGCAGAGGAAAGGAGGGCTGCCAAAGGGCAGCAAAGGAGAAGGGAGATAGGGCCAAGCGTTAGAAGGCCAAAGGGACTAGCAGTAGGGCTGAATAAGGATGTCGTAGGGAAAAGGAGGGCCAGGACAGGCAACGACAGGCCTTTAGGAGGAAAGGGCTCACGGAGGAGGGATAAAGAGAGAAAAAGGGTTGCGGAGGAGGGAGAGGAGCTGCAGAGGGTTTGGAGAAGGTTTTTAGGGGCTGCCACAGGGAGAAATAAGGGGAATGAAGGCTTGGAAGGCAGAGAAAGGCCTTGCGACCAAGCCTTACGGATTTAAGGAAGCCCACGACAAGGCTGGGGGAGCAAGCTGAGGTGGAAGAGAGGGCAACAAAGAAGCTTTTAGGCCTGCGACCCAGCTAAAGGTGGAAAACCGGCTGCGACCAACCTTGAAATAAGACCGCAAGGGTAGAGGGACCCACGGCTAGGGCTAGGGGCCCATAAAATTCTAACAAAACTTTCACGAAAATTTCCTCCAACTTCAGATCTTCAATTTGATCAATTTTCATTGGATAATCCTCTATTATTGGCCCTGCAAATAAATTTGAGATTAGATCTTGCCCTCGAGGGCCTAGATCTATCCAAACCCCAACACCTTTTCTTGAACAGGCTTAGATCTTCACTTGCACAAGTGAAAAGTAAAATACCCAAAACCCCAATATATACAAAATTTGAAAATAAATCCCAAAACCCCAAAACCCCAGCTGCACACAAGTTTTAGAAAATATAATTATCTACAAAATTTTATTTTACAAGATTCACAATGATTTATGGCTCTTATAACCAGATCTATTCGTTAAATGCACAATAGATAAAAATAGATGAGTTAAATATTTTAAATGGGTGTGCAATGGCCAAGATCTTTGCAAAAAACTGATCGTTAGGTAAGGCTTCAAAGTTTAGCGAAGTGGGCTCTTAAGCTTTCTTGTCTTGGGAGTTGGATGGTCCAATTGAGGACTTCCCCTCACGCACAAGATCTGAATCCTGAGATCTCTACACACTTAAGATCAAGTTATTAGATCAATAGGGGCTAGATAAATACCATAACCCTCAAGATCTATAAGATACTTGCTAGATCAATCAAGTTATAATGTTTGTCCAAACCTAGTAACTAATGCAAGATACCTATGCAAATAGTTAATCCACTAAATGGCTAAAGAAAATATAACTTATAAAATATTTTTCAATAAAGCATTAAGAACATGATCCAAAATTTACTAGAAGAAGCAAAAGAGGAACACCACCATGAATAAACCCTGAAGTCTTCTTTATTATTTCCAGAAAAATATTACAACAGAGATTGACTCAAATCTTCTTTACAAAATTTTCTTGTAACCTGAGAAGCAAATGGCTTCTAATCTAAGTTGCACGAAACGGGGAAACAGGTACGAGTTTCCGAAACGGGAAGCGATACGAAACACGACCTCCCCAAATTTTGGAAACGGGGAAACGCGAATATATATATATATATATATATATATATGTGAAATCATAAAGCATAAATGATACATCATAATTTATTACATTTAAACATTAAGATTTAATTTACATTACATTTACTCATGAATGATCACATAATGAAAATAAAGATATCGAAATATCCAAAAGCAACCTTTATTATATATCAAAATCTCAAAATCAACCTTTATTTATATTAATATATGAGGCTGCAAGTACAATAAAGACTACAAGGCTGCAAGAGAGAGATCCAAATCAGGATTTTCTGCATCCACATCCCATTTTTTAGAAGGACCACTGTTGTATTGGAGTCTCCTCCTACATAGTCAAATGACCTTAGTGCTCTTGATTAAATACACGTTTCATACCCTAGTACCCTACATGATCTTGATTATTGGGAGTTTCCCCTGCATAGAGGGCTTGGTTCTCTGATTAAATACAAGTTCCATACCCTAGTACATGATAAAATCCAATGGAAACATTGCAATTCCTCCAATCCTGAAATCCTGAAAAACAAATAAGTCTGCTGGATTTGAATGAAATCTAAAATTCTACTTTCTCCATATGAAATCCAATGAGGCCAGAACCACTCTCAAACATCCTGAGTCATTTCATGGTAATGTTAAAAATTTAAGTAAAAGGATGAAAATGAAAAATAAAGGAGAATATCACTTTTACTTTAAGAATTTAACATTACCATGAACTGCATATCCCTCAAACTTCCTGATGAACTGCATATCAACACTAGGTCAAAAATTCACTTTTATAACTTTAGACACGCATCTAGAAGCAACAAGAAGTCACTAACATACCCTAAAAGTAAATTGAAAAACAAATTAAAAAAAAAATTAAAAAAAAACACAAGTTAATGAGGAAACGTGGGTCGTATGGCCCTGAAACGCGTTTCCGGCCGTACTGGCCACGTTTCCGTTTCGGGAAACGTGGCAGTACGGTCGGAAACGCCTTTCACGGCCGTACCAAACGCGTTTCCGCGTTTCGTACCCGTTTCCGTACGGAAACGGACCTCTATGTCACGTTTCCTGCAACATAGCTTCTAATATATAGATAAATCCTCCAAGTGGAAAATAATGGTTAGTTGGTTTGATCCCCGCCAAAATAATCTCGACTGTTGATAGATATTTGACCATCTTTTAATATATGCCGCTGAGAATCTTTATTTTTGAGGAATTTTCGATTTCTTATAAAAACCATTTTTATTAGCTCAAAAATAATTATTTTGAGCTAATTTCCTCAAAAAATTGACATTGACTTAATCACCAAGGTCCAAGGGTCGAATGTTTATTGAAATTTCCAATATTCCCTTGGTGGCGGACCTCCAAAAATTAATTTATTTATGACCCACGAATTTTTTCACTTGGAGAATTTAATTTCTCTAGGATTTCAATTTTGACTCTAATTAATTAAATTTTTGGCGTAGGATTTTAATTTATTTTTGCCAGAAAATTTAATTAATTGACACATGAGTGGATTAATAATTTTAGCCATGGTGCCTAAGTATGAAGGACCATGCACCAAAATATTTTTTACATAAGAAATTACATTTCAACCCTCAAAGGGGGAATATCCATTCATTATAGACCCTCAATTTATTACCCAATTTTGCGACTCAATATGATCTAGTAGACCAAGTGATTTGTAATAAAATAATTTAGCCAATTAGCTTAAATTATTCCCAAATCAAAAGACTCAACTAAAACACTAGGATTCACCTAAGACCTTGACGATAAATTCCACCCTAGCATTGGGGTGAGGTTGGAAGGAAAAACTTTGCCAATCATCCATGTTTAGAAACACAAATGAATCAGTGAGACAAAAAACTTCCTAAGATGAAATTCGTTGCCAAAATAATAGGCTTACCTAGGTTGTTACATACATATTTGGTCTTACTAACATCATTTACATTAAAATTTTGCATAAGGGGTTTACAACTTTGGTGAACTGATGATTGATGATGATGAATCCATGATGATCTAAATGCTCGAACATGATGGAATCCCTTCGTGAAAAATTGTCCTGCTATAGGGTAGTTGATACGGTGTGGTCAACAGTCTCAATGGATGGTAATCATCATGATGATACAATTTACTAATAACATGTAATATATGCATATAATAGTAGTATATAGTGTACATAGATTATATAATATACATACGTGTGTGTAACAGACCATTCCCTTGCACCCATACACACCATGGTTAAAAGGTGATGTCCTTGCACCCTCGCTCTCACTTATGAATTGGATATACCTGCATCCACAAATATGTTTTGACAAGATGTTATATCATGGCTAGCAATTTTGGTAAAGATGTAACTCTAGATAGTTCACTCCCCAACTTATTGGTATATTGCTAGATAGCCGGATTCGTCCTATACGCCCCACGAATCCCAAATCCAGCGTGTCCGACGCGATTCTGTCTAGATTCGTGTCCAAAACCAATGACACGTTGTGTCCTTTTTTGACACGTCGAATCCGACTGCGTGTCACGATTTTCTCAGTGTGTCACGATTTTGGGAATCGTGTCCTGTTTTCCAGGACTTGCTAGGCTCAAAAAGTGACCTGCGCGGGTATGAAAAGGCCGCATTTGGTTATTACAGCCACGCATATTTTTCATTTGGCAAGCATTTTGGCAGCTTCATGATCAAGTCTAGGCCCTAGTATTCATATGCTATTCATGGTAATGTTAAATTCTTAAAGTAAAATTGACATTCTCCTTAATCTTCATTTTCATCCTTTTACTTAAATTTTTAACATTACCATGAAATGACTCAGGATGTTTGAGAGTGGTTCCAGCCTCATTGGATTTCATATGGAGAAAGTAGAATTTAGATTTCATTTGAAGAATCCAGCAGAGTTATCAGTTTTTCAAGATTTTAGGATTGGGGGATTGCAATGTTTCCATTGAATTTTGTCATGTATTAGGGTATGGAACTCGTATTTAATCAAGAGCACCAAACTAGGAGCTTCTGAAAATGTCGCTCTCGCTCCCGTTTTCGCTCCCGCTCCCCGCTTTCGCTTCCGCTCCCAAGTAACATTGTTCCTGATGATATGGGTCTGGACACCAGTGTTGAGTTGGCATTGGCCAACATGGATCTCAATTATCCAGTGCTAGAGCCTGTTAGATTTGATGACTTAGAGGGGTCATCCTCCACACCAGCAGATGCAGAGGCGACTATGGATACAGGGGAGGAGGAGGATGCAGAGGAGAGCAGTGGGGACCATGATGATGAGGACATTGATGCTGATTGATGCCTTGAGGCTTGTATACCTGTAGTTGTTTTATATTTTCTATTTCTATTTGCCATTGGCATTGCACCAACACTACCTATGTAACACATTTTGATTTGATGACTTAATGAAAAAACTACAGTTGTCAGTGTGTTATCTTACTATCTTGTAGTTGTAAGTTGTCTTTCAGTTATGAA